>PVLC010000299.1:120188-214703 GCA_004027655.1 Graphiurus murinus
AAAAAAAAAAAAAAAAAAAAAAAAAAAAAAAAAAAAAAAAAAAAAAAAAAAACAAGAAAGAAATTACTTACAAAATTCACGTGGTCCAGGAGAATAAAGTACTCTGGCTGTTCGGAAGAAAAAAGGCTAACTCCTGACAGCTGAAAGAAACATCTCTGGGAACTCACATTAAAAAGTTACATAGGGAGCCAGGCATGGTGGTGCATGCTTGTAATCCCAGCATTTAGGAAGCTGAGACTAGAGGATCCGGGTTCGCGGCCAGCCTCAGCTACCTAGTGAGGCATTCCACAACTTAGTGAGACCCTGTTTCAAAATAAAAAATAAAAAATAGGGCTGGGGGTATAGCTCGGAGGTAGAATGCCCCTAAGTTCAATCTCCAGTACCACACACACACACACACACACACACACACACAAAGTTACCTAGGCCTAGGCCCTATTCCTGACCAAACAAATAAATTAAAACCCAACAAAACAAACAAAAAACAGCATCTCTGGATGAGGGGCTCAGCTGTCATCAGATGACACCTGACAGAGGATCCGAATATGTAGCCAGGATTAAAAACCATGGACAGAGGGGATACTGAGTCATCATGTGGCAGCAGCCCTGTGCAGACTCCACAGTAAAACCTAGAGCGAGTTACATGATGGCTTGTCCCAGCGGTCTGCTTGCACGGTACTATAGAGGCAGTTTGGGAGCTCCATTTGTATCTGGATCTTCTGACGCAATTTCTGATGTTTTCCCCAGGGAAGGGGAACAAAGGAGAAGTAAAGAATTGTAGGAGTTGAAACTTAGATGAATTGGCTATTATTCCCATGAGTGGAACTTTGAGTAGAGTGACAGATAATTTGGTGGCTGTAGAGTAAAAAAATGAGCTCAGGAATAAAACCTCAGGGAACTGAGAGCCGGTGGGAAGCTAACTCAGAACCTAAACACCCCAGTGGCCCACAGTGCTGTCTGAAGGTCTGCAGAAATCACAGGCGGGTTTATGTATAGGAAGGACTCCTGATCATGAGAGTCTGGGTGGGATAGTTTCAACCCTTCCTGATAGATAAGACATTTCATGGAACATACATAGAAATTAACATTTGCAGAAAGGGTTAGAGGTCTGCATTTTCCCTGACCCATGGCCTGGAGAGGTGCCTGTCTCATTCAGTGTCTCCAAAGGAAGTACCAAGAGATGAGAAAATTGCCCCCAAGGAAAAGCCATAAAGTTGCAGGCTTTTGGAAAATCACCATAGGTTGTTATTATTTTTCAACTGCACCAAGAGCCCTATGAAATAACCTGGCAATGGAGGATGATTCCACACTGAAAGCTTATGGTCACTGAAGGCTCTGCAATTTTCAATTACCCCATGTAGCCGTATTAAATTGGATCACTCAACTTCACAAGCGTATCTGTTGCAGAATGCCATATTTTCTACCAGTTAGACAAGAAGAAAGAAATTTCTATATTTTCCACTAGTTAGATAAGAAGAATATTTCTATATTTTCCACTAGTTAGACAAGAAGAGGGAATTTTTTTGTTCAATTTTGACATTTGTTTTATTATTACTATTATTATTGTTGTTGTTGTTATTATTATTAGTGCACTGTAATCATACATCTTTGTTAGGTAAAAGCTGGTAGAGACATATATGCACATATGTCTCATTTAACCCTTCCCCAATTCCTATCCCCCTCCCTCCCCCTCCCTCCTTCTCAAGTTCATTGTAGTGATTGATTTTGATATGATTGTGAAAGTACATCGTGTGCATTAGGGTGCCCCCCTCCCCATCACCTTCAGTTAAGTCACCTTCTTTGCTTGTCTAAGGTCTCTCCTTCCTCTAGAGTCCCTCTTATGACCCACTTTCTCCCTAGCTTCCACATATCAGGGAGAGCAGAAAATTTTATCACACAAGGTTCGCCACACCTGCCTAAATATCAGAATCAGCTGAGGCATTTGTAAAATATCCAGCTCCCAGGGCATCTCCTCCAGAAATGCTGGCTTCTTTTGGCTGGGTTGGGCCTGAGCATCTGGTTTTGTTCTGTTGTTAAAATAATTGTCCCATAGTTGTGTTTGTTTGTTTGTTTGTTTGTGGTACTAAGGATGGAACCCAGGGCATTGTACCACTAGGTTTTTATTATCCTTATACAAAGTTGGGAGACTTCTTGAAGGGAAGCCCAGATAATGGGTTGGTCAAGAGGAAATAAGAGTCATTGGACCAAGTTTCAGGGTCCTGGCTTAAATTTTTCCTACCCCAATACTCATTACCTTTGTACAAATTAAATTCTCTTTATCTCTAAGTGCTACAAAATGAGGATAATATTTTTGTCAGAGTGTTGGTATCAAAAAATACAGTGAGAGCCGGGCGTGGTGGCCCACGCTTGTAATCCCAGCATTCGGGAGGCTGAGACTGGAGGATCCCGGTTCACGGCCAGCCTCAGCTACCTAGTGAGGCACTCCGCAATTTAGTGAGACTCGGTTTCAAAATAAAGAATAAAAAATAGGGCTGAGGGTATAGCTCGGAGGTAGAATGCCCCTGAGTTCAATCCCCAGTACCGCAAAACAACAACAAAAAAATACAGTGAGTGTACATTTCCTGGTGCCTACTTAATAGGGCTACAAGAACTCAATAACTACTTGGTGTGTACCAGTTACTATTACTAATGACCAAGTAGCTACACTGGGAATAATGACTCTGAATGAAAAAAACCTATCTCTATCCTAGAACAGGGGTTCTCAGAGAACATTTGTCACTGTCTGGAGGACGCTTTGGATTGTCATGGCTGGGGAGGTGGTACTGACATCTAGTGGACAGAGGCCAGAAGTGTTGCTTAACGTCTCCCACCACAAAGAATTATGCCCCTCAAATTTCACAGTGTTGTGTTGAGAAATCTTGTCCCAAATACTCTGTGATGCAAGTAAAAAGTCTTGTAAGTGGAAGAGTAAACACTGAGTCATTGTTGTCCCCCTAGTGGGGGAGGATCCAGTGGGACACGGAGGCATTTCTGGTGGAGCAGGAAGACTAGAGGCATAGGTTCACTTCCTGGTAGCCCCCCTTCTTGGGACTCACTTGGTGCCCACCCTGCTTTGTGCAGGATAGAGTGAGAATGGCGCCAATGGGCTTGCGAATGAGGTGGCCCGAGCCCTGGGTAAACCATCTCGTGCCTAAGTCACCACATTAGAGGGAGCATTAGACTTACCTGGGGAAGCTTGTTAAAATGCAAAGCTCTGTCTCCATTCCTTGCAGATTCTTCCTCCGGGTCCAAGAGAGGATCCTGGAAGCCAGAGTTGTAAAAACCCCTCTGAGGACCCTGAAATCCAGCCATAGCCACATTTAGGCCCTTGGAGCTCCCCGTGAGTCTGAAATCCTGGGCGGCCGGGAGGCCTGGAAAATGCACAACTAATGTCTTGCCAGATACAGCTTCCTTCACTTCATGCAAATTACATATTTGTAGGCTCAATGTGATCGGATTGTTTCCCCCTCATCTGGACTGATCCTATCAACACTATTATTACTCCTACCAATAAAAATACTAATGATGCTAACTAACAGTAGCACAGGTTTGGGGTTGGTACCATGTTCTTTACACTGAAACAGTGTCACACACCATCCACAGTGCATTTCTTCACTTCTCACGAGGGATTTTGGTGCACAGAGAGCTCACTCCTTCCCCACTCACCTCCCACCCCAAATTCCTGCTTCCTTCCTCTGATGCTGATCGGCCTGGGGGTCATCTTGTCACCTCTGCCAGTGACTCAGTTGACAGACAGGGTTTTCTCTACCAGCACAATCTCTACGTACACCAGTCCTCTACGTATAAAGTAGGCTTCACTAAAAGTTCTAGGAGCTTGAAGGGATCTGTAACAGAAATAACATTGCCTCACATACGTCTTCTGCTTAAGAATCCTGCCTCGGGAGGCTGAGACAGGAGGATCACAGGCTTAAGGCCAGCCTCAGCCACTTAGCTAGACCCTCAGTAACTTAGCAAGGCCCTGGTTCAAAATAAAAAGGGATGGAGTATGGCCCAGAGGTGGAATCTTTGGGTTCAATCCCCAGTACCAAAAGAAGACCTTTCTGCCTTTCTACCAATTCACACTGCAGGAATCTGTTAGGTTGCTGGATTACGGCCTGCAAGCCTCTTTCTCCTTACTCTTCATGGCAAAATGAATGAATGAATAATAATTATAAATGTGTAGAAAGTACATGTGCATATATACGTCAGTGTGTCTGTACACTATTTACATATAAGTATATATGCATATATGTGTATAGACATAACCCATACATATACATATGCACATACACGTGTATAAAATTTAAATGATTTTGTTGTGGTTTTGCAGAACAATTCAGCCCTCCCTTTGCCCCTTTGTTCTGCTTTCCTCCTACTGCTGCTGCCCTGGAAGCTGCCTTTTCAGTTCCTCATGACCCATTAAACTGAACAAAGACAATCCCCTTCCAAATAAGAACTCATTGCCAGCTACTGGGGAACTCGGAGAGCCCACCCACCAGTGTTTGTGCCCCGGCAGTCCCCGGGGGCTGTCACACACCTCGGTTCCCTGGCTCCTCACCAGAGCACTTTGATGTAATTGCTGGTATTTCCCTCACTTTTCAGATGAAAACCTGAGCCTCAGAAAGATGAGTTAATGGCTTGGGGTCCGATAGGAAAGGATGCAGGGGCAAAGCAGGAACAAGACCCCCCCCCCCCCCGATGCCTCAGTTCTTAATCTAGAACAGTCCCTTTCCCAGCCCGTAGTTCTCTACCATGGATGGACATTGGAATCACTTGGGTTGGGGCTCTTTGAAAATAATGCTGGGGTGCACCCTAGTGCACAGCAAATGGAATCTCTAGGGCGATGCCTAGGGAACTGCATGTCTAGGACATTTTCCTGGTGATGACAAGGTGCAGCCCCATCCAGTGCATTGGTCCCCAGGGGAACAACCTGCCAACCAGGGGAACCGGGCACAATCACTCATGCAAAGGCAAAAGCTGGGCTCCTGGCTCTTCTGGACCTTAGGACAGGCACCACTCCCGTTACCTCACTCAGTCTTCTTGTAAATGTTATTTTCAGACCCCAAATAGTGGCTCTTTTGGCAAAACTTCAGACGGTCATTTACCTGTCCAGTAAGTTTATCTGCGATCCTACTTTCCCTTATCTTCTTTTTATTTCTTCACAGGCACAAAGAGGCGTTCTCATGGCTCACCAGCTCCTAGCACTAGCTCCACAAGTCGCCTTACCTTGCCAGGTGGGTAAATGGCATTGTGCCTTTATCTTAGTGACCACAGACAACTGAAAAGTATAGCAGGGGATGGACTGAAAATCTGCCCCTTATTTATCTTGTCTACTTCGTATCATCAGAGAGCTTTGTTTCTGCCATGCACATTTGTGAGGTTCCTCTAGAAATGGTCATTATTTCCATAGTTGGTTCACAATCGCTTCCACTCACCAAGGGAAATAATCGAATCTTGTTCTTTCTTGATATTCATCAGGACAGGCTTTAGAAGCTCTGCCTCTGACAGGCAGATGATGCAGGGGAAGGGGTGTGAAAGAGAGACTGGAGTTCCAATTCCAGCCTCGCCAGGTTCAAGCTTTGTGACCTCCTCTACACTTCATCTTCTTGGAACTTCAGTTGTCTCCTCTATCTCCTCTGTCCAATAAGGATTACAGATAATGCTTGCAAATTCAGCATAGTACTGAGACAGTGCCATAACTAATAACAACTAATTTCTACTCCTGAGAAATATGGAAATATATATGACCTGGATCCCATGTAGCATTTACTAGAGAATTTTTAAGGATTCATGACAATCACTTGTAGTTACTAGTTAATATAAGGGATGCTTGTTGGTTATTCTGTATCCATGTATACATTCTGTGTCCAGACTTACTTTCTTAATTGTAGTGGATCTTGGAAAAACACATCTTTTTAGGGAGAAGTAAAGGTAATAAAAGGTAAACATAGTCACTGTAAAACTATTTTAAATAATGAAATAATTATGATAAGGACAAAACTTTGCCAATTATGCTATCAGTTAACCAAGATCTCCTTTCCTTCCAGTCTTTATTAGATACTTTTAGATGCAAATTATACTTTATGTGGAATTTTGTTTCCTCTTTTTTGAAATTTACTCTTATAGTAGAAGAATTGTTCCGTATGTTAGTTAATGAACAAATAGTTCAGTGACTGACTGATATTGCTATTATTATACCATGGTGTATTTATATATTCACTGATAATTTAGTATTTATATAGCTTATATTTTTATTATCATGTCTAATGTTACACTCCTGTATATAACTCTTATTCTGCGTCTATAAGCATAGATGAAGACAGATTCCTGTAGGTAAGATTACTAGCTCAAGAATGTGTACATATTTAGATTCTTGACATATTATGATCAAAATTATTTGCATAATGTAATATGAAGTTACATTTTTAGTGTGAAATTTCCTATTTTGCTATCTCCTTGGTAATGCTAAACAATATTTTAATACTTTACCAATTTGATAGGAAAAATGACATTCATATTTAGTTTGCCTTTATTTTAGCACTTTAAACACTGTCTTGTAATATTAATTCATGTTTTAGATTTCTTCCTTTGGGAATTACCATATTTCATCCATTCCAAGAGGCATATGGCCTTACATTTTAACCTCTCTGACATTAGGGTGTTTTGTAATCCATGGAGTGTGATAATTTAATTAGGAGCAAATTTTTCTTAATTGTACATGAAGTAATCGCTCACTTTACAATCAATGGCTTTTTAAATAGGATGTAATATAAACTATGTCTACCTGCTTTTTAGCTTCAATTTCTGTAGCTTCTTTATCCCAGTCCAACAACTGGATTTAGTCAGTGTCTGCTGAGTAGACCTTGACTTTTCTTTTCTCATACACTTTGATTGACTCATTATAGTTTCACATTATAATTTAATAAATAGTGATAGTGATATACATGCACACTACAGTCTGATCAATTCATCAAGAAATGAAAATATCTATTGTGAATTCTAACCAAGACAAATGAAGAAATTCATTCCTTGACATACATTCCTCTGTTCCAAACACATGCAAAGATGGGCAAAACAAAACAAAAAAAAGTGTGAAAGTAACCCTAGATGCTCATCAACAAATGAAAGGATAAAGAAAATGTGGTATAAGCCAGGTGTGGTGGCTCATGCATGCAATTCCAGTACTTGGGAGGCTGAGATAGGAGGATTGCAGGTTCAAGGACAGCCTCAGCAAGTAGTGAGACTCTCATCAACCTAGTGAGACCCTGTTTCAAAAATAAAAATAAAATAGGGCTGGGGGGTGTATCTTGGAGGCAGGATGCTGAGTTCAATCCCTAGCACAAGAAAGAAGAAAGAAAAAAAGAAAAAAAGAAAGAAAGAAAGAAAAAAAGAAAGAAAGAAGGGGGGGGAGGAAAGGAAGGAAGGAAGGAAGGAAGGAAGGAAGGAAGGAAGGAAGGAAGGAAGGAGTATATATACACAATGGAGTTTCATTCAGCCATAAAGAAGAACAAAATTGTGTCATTTATAGGAAAATGGAGGGAACTTGAGAATATTATGGTGAGGTGAACCAGTCTCAGCAAGTCAGGGGTTGTATGTTTTCTCTCATATGTGGAAGCTAGAGAGAAAATAGGAAAGGAAAGGGGCTTTGGATAAAAAAGAGAAAGACCAGTAGAATAGTGGAAGAGGATGGGGGGAAAGAAAGGAAAAGGGAGTCTTGAGGAAGGAAACTGCTCAGATAAGGCTGTGTCCCTATATGAAGCTGTCCTTGCCAATCTCAGGGTCACATACGGGGAGGGCGGGGGGCAGGGGAGGGTGCAATGCGGAGGGAAACACACCAAGTTACGTGTGCATGTATGAAGGCATCGCTTTGAATCTTACTATGTTGTATAACTATAATGCACTGATGAAATTATTATTATTTTTTGCTTGTTATTTTTTTTACTGTAATAATTCATGCTTTGTATATATACATTTTTGTTAGGTACAAATTGATAAAGACAAATGTGCACACATTTCTCATCTGACCCTTTCCCCAATTCCCACCCCAATCCCTCGCCCTCCCTCCCTCTCTCACTCACTGAAATTATTTTTTAAAATGTCATTAAAGACCAGAACTAAAGACAAGTGGCTCTAGCAACTAGAAACAAAAGGTAACTTCCACACAGAGTGTGACAGATGCTACAAGACTGAAGCTCTGGGAAGCTGTGCTCTGAATCTAGAGTGAAGATGTCAGGAGGGGGCAAGAGGGGCCAGTGAGCTCCAGGGGCACAGCTGGAATCTGGCGGTGGGGTGGGGAGGCTAAAAACACTGCTGCTGACCCCAGCCTGGAGCTGCAGCCCAATGATATGAACATGGGTTGCTGGCCCTGAGAGACGGACAGACATTGAGCCAGCTTCTCTGCAGACCAGGCTAGCTGGGGAATTGGGTCTGCAATATCCCCAATATGATTGTGGAGCATTAGACACAGATACCATTATAAGTCCTGGCTCTGATGTGGAAGTTTAAGAGAACAGATAGAAAAAACTACAAAGCTCTAAGCAGAAGCTAGGCCAAGAAACTACTGAGAGAAGAGAGGAAGGGTAAGACGGGGGGAATGCACGCAATACTAAAATCCTGAAGACAAGAGAAGAAATAGATCAATTGGACTCCATCAAAATTAAAAACTTTGTGAATCAAAGGTCATTACCAACAGAGAGAAAAGGCAACCAACAACAACAGAAACTAAATAACCCAACTCAAAAAAAAAAAAAAAAATAGGCAAAAGACTAAAATAGGCAGTTCCCCAAAGATTTACAAATGGCTAATGAGTATATAACAAGATATTCCACATTGTAAGTCAGGAGAGTGCAAATCAAAACTACAGTGAGATTCTGCTTCAAATACACAAGGATGACTAGAATTAAATAAAGATATACTCTAATAAGTATTGGTAAAGATGTGGAGAGAGCGGGGCATGGTGGCGCACACTTGTAATCTCAGTACTTGGAAGGCTGAGACAGGAGGATCAGGTTCGAGGCCAACCTCAGCTACTTAGTGATTCACTCTGCAACTTAGTGAGACCCTGTTTCAAAATAAAGAATAAAAAATAGGACTGGGGATGTAGCTCAGAAGTAGAATGACCCTGGGTTCCATCCCCAGTACTGAAAAAAAAAAAAAAGGTGTGGAGAAATTAGAACACTCACACATTGCTGGTAGGAATATACACTGGTGTAACTACTTCAGAAATGTTCTTCGGTTCCTTAAAAAAGTTAATAAGTATAAGATCGATCATATGACTCAGCAGTTCTATTCCCAGGTATTTACCTAAGGGAACTGAAAACACATTCACATAAAAACTTGCTCACAACTCTCCATAGAGCAGTGTTGACAGTAGTGCAACTATGAAAACAACCTAAATATCCATCAACTGATGACTGTATAAGCAAAAAGTCATATTCTAAATGAATGAAGAAATATCGATTCATTCTACAACACCAGGAGGCTTGGAACATGTTTCTCAGGAGAAGAAAACTATGTGTCAAATGATCCCATTTGTATAAAATATTCAGTAGAGGCTAATTCATAGAGACAGAGAATAGATTTATGGTTGTCAGAGGCTCAGGAGAGAGAGAATGGAGTAAGACTTCTCAAAGGAATGGGGTTTCTTTTATAGGGGATTAAAATGCTCACGAATTGGGAAGTGGTGATGACTGCACCATGTTATGAATGTACTAAAAGCCACTGAATGGTATACCTCAAAAGGATGAATTTTGTGGAACAAGAAAAAAAATGAAAGGGCATGGGAAATAAATAAATTACATCTTGCATCTCGCAGGAATCCTACTAGAATATGAGGAGAGTGATAGAGAAGCAATATTTCAACAAAGAGGAGACAGTTTCCCAGAAGTAAAGAGAGATTAAAATTCGTAGATGGAAAACTCACCCTATTGCCATTCCTAAACAAAAACAAATGCATACTTAAAGACATTGTGGGGGACTGCCCCAAACTCCTTCAAGCATGAGCAAAGCTGAGTGTCATCAACAGGCAAACAGCTAAATTTGCAGCAGCATCGAGAGATAGCAGAAGGTGAGGAAAGTAAATCTTCCATGTGTGGAGGGAGTTAACTTGTTAGTTATGATGGAAGGCAAAGCAAAAATAATACAATGATATTATTTACTACTTATAAGACTTTACTAAAAAAAACAACAGTCTTAAGAGATGTACTTCAAGAAGAAGAAAATGACCCAAAACAGAGGTGTGAGAGACAAGAATTAATGGTGAGCAAACAAGTATATAAAACACTGATAAATTTAATCAACTCGTGGCCATAGAAATAATGTCCAGTTCTTGTATTAAAATAAGAAAGAGAAGCTATATCTGGAAGGAATGATATTTTAATATGGAGTGAAGGAGTGTTAATATTTATTTTGTCCTTGGACAGAACATTGTAATTTTGTAGCTTTTTAACACTAAGGGTCATCAGTAAAATAATTAAACTATAACCTACAGTATAGTTATGAACTGAATACTTGTGCCCCTCTGAATTGATATGTTGAAACCTAATCTCCAATATTATCAGTTTTAGAAGTGAGTAGGGCACGAGCGTGGAGCCCTCATGGTTTTCGTGCCCTTGTAAAAAAGATCCCAGAGAGCTAGCTAGCTCTCTTACCACAGCGTGAAGCTGTCACGAGTTATTGACAGTCTATAAACTGAAAGAAGAGGGGTCCCACCAGAACCTGACCGTGTCGCCACCCTGATCTTAGACTTCCAGCCTCAGAACTGTAAGAAATAAATTTCTGTTGTTCATAAGCCACCCAGTCATGGTACTTTGTCATATCAGCTGAAGCTGTCTAGGAAAAGCTTCTAAATCAACAGATGGACAACAAGGAGGGTATAGATGATAGGACAACTTAACAGAGGGAAGAAAGAAAAACAAAGCAGCGAAGAATAAAAAAATGCTAAACACAAACCAACATTAGATGATAGAAATAAATCCAAAAAATCAGCAAATAACAATAATTGCAAGTGGTTTAAATTTGCTTTTAAAATATAGAGATTACCTAATTAGATAAGAAAAACAAAATTCAGCTCCATTCTGCTTCTGAGACATACCTATTTTAAAACCTCACAAAGGATTTGCTAATGTATTGCGAAAGAAATCCAATGCAAACTATAAAGATGGCTCCGTGGAAAACATCTGTGTTTCATCTATCATACAAATGTGCTAAAGAATATTTAATCATCCCCTTATATATGGTCCCGCTTAACATAATGTTGAGCAAGTAAAGGAAGTTGCAACAAGATATATAATATCTAACACAACTTATGTTATTTTTAAACATTCAGAAATATTAAATATTTTATGAGTGCAAATATAATAATCTTGTGCATATATGCACAGGAATAATAAATACCAAACTCAGGATGATGACTTATTTGGGGAAGAAAGAGAAATATGACAAAGGAAAAATATTAGGTAATTGAATTCCACTTATGTTATCTAAACTCTTTTAAAATGTTTTTGAGAAAATGTAGACAACTTTGGGATTTGATTAAACTGTATTGAGAGCATGGGTATTTGTTATGTTAGCATTTCTACATTTCTGTATGCTTAAAATAGTTTTATTAAAAAATGTAAGTGAAGCCGGGCGTGGTGGTGCACGCTTGTAATCCCAGCATTCAGGAGGCTGAGACCGGAGGATCCGGGTTTGCCGCCAGCCTCAGCTACCTAGTGAGGCACTCCGCAACTTAGTGAGACTTGGTTTCAAAATAAAGAATAAAAAATAGGGCTGGGGGTATAGCTCGGAGGTAGAATGCCTCTGAGTTCAATCCCCAGTACCGCAAAAAAAAGTAAGTGAAAAAATTATGGCTGTTTTGCAAAACAATTTTATTTGGTTTCATTGGAATTGATAATTTAACGTATAGTTTCAGGGAATGTAATGTTTTCCATTTCTAACCTATTGGGCACAATGGGTATTAGGATGAGGATTTGGGTCTTAAGAAAGTTCTATAGGTAGTATGTCTCAACCCAGAAGCCACTGGCATCACTTCCATAAAGATCTACTTACGTGGTTTCTGAAGTTACCTAAGGGGTCACGCTGGAGGTCCAGCACCAGAAAACTGCCCTGGGAACATCACCTTGATTCCTTGCATGTCTACGGCAAAGTGAATCTTGTAGAGAAAAGTAATAGCACCTGCAGCCAATCTTTTTTTCTAGCACCAACTTCATCTATTGCCCCATGGAAGCTGTGAACCCCAGCAAGCTCCATGGGCGGGCTCTCAGTGATGGAGAGCCAGGGAAATGTTGGTTCTTGCTGGAGGAAGGGCTCAGAGCTCCGCCGCCTCTAACAGTCATGACTACTAGTGATGCAGACTAGCCCACTACTCACCTCTGAGCAGATCCCCGGGGCGCCTCACTTTCCTGCAGTACTCTTAGATGAAAAGGTACAGTACCACAGTCCCTTGCTGATGCAGATACAGCTGCTTGCTCCTCCCATGTGCAGCTGCTGGAGTGCATGGTAGACCTGGCATAGATGCGGCTCTGCTTCTAAGCTCCACTGCCTGCTGTAGAAAGGGTTTGTGTGTCAGCCATCAGCTGGCTCTCAATGACGTTGTTTTGTGTCCTATTTTAGGAGACTACGGATAGAGCATCCACCTGGAAGCTTCCTCGGAAGAGACCCGGCCACCTCTGAGGTCTGAAGACATTTTAGAAAGCCTGTGTTTCTTTTGCCAAAACCAAAATGACATGTATTGTAAGTTGCTGGGCATTTAACTTCACAAGTGGTGACTTCTGATCTCCTAAATGCAGGTTTTTTTACAAATACTTTTACATGGATTGCATACCTACAAACATCAGGGCAACGCTAGGTTCTTAAGACGTGATAATTCCTCATAACTCTCTCAGGAAGGAACTAGTATCTCCAGTTCACAGATTAGGAGACTGAGATACAAACAAATAGCTTGCCTAAAGTTGGCAGGGACCCCTTGGCAAAGCCTCAGCTCTCTTCTGTGATTCATGGCTGATGAGTAAAGACTCATGCTAAATTGTCTATACTTGTTGCTATCTTTTTTTTTTCCCTCATGCTTGTATTCTGCCTGGGGAGTAGATCAATTCCCCCATCTACTGATTTTAACCACCAAGTTGGGGTGTGAAAAGACCCTGTGCTCTTTCAAGTGGAGACTTGAACCACTGTTCTCTGTCTTTCACCTGGAGATCAGTTTGAGGAATGACAGTGGCTATTTACTATGAATCAAATCAAAGTTTATTTGCTATACCTTGATTTAGCACTTCAGAGTGTCCTTACAGGTTCTTCTGAACCTGGTCATGTGTTTGTGTAAACCAAGGACATATATGGAAAAATGTACTTGTCGGCGAAAAACTGTCAAGTGAATAACAGCTTGCATAATGCCCAAAGTATTTTTCTCCATTGAGGCAGCATGCACCATGCCCTTTGTGTGTGCCAAGGGGAAACCAAAATGAAAGCAGAATGCAACTTAAAGTGATCAGCTCCTTAAAGGAGGTTTCTCTTATTCTTTTTACTTTTAATATCACAGGGCATTTGATAGGTAACCACTCTGTGAATTAGAAAAGACTTGATTTTCCAGCCTTATTTCATCGTTCCTCCCCTTTCTCCAATTTGTCAGGGGACGGAAGGCTTGGACACTATGCCTCAGTGCCTCTCCTTATAATGAGACCTGCAGACCGGAGCTGAGGCTGTAGCATTTGTGTAAAACAAAGACTTTTTCAGGTCCCAGACCTGTAACTCGAGAGACAAGAAACTAGCTGGCCTTCTTTGTAAGCAAACCCAGGTGTTAAGACATTGCAGCAGCAAGGGAGGTATATGAGTTTTTGTAGACTCTGACAACTTTGCCAGCTGGTGTATATTTTAAGTGAGTCATTTATCCTTTAAGTGGGAGATTTATGAAGGTCACCGAGTGTGAGGTAGAGTAGTTTATTCTCAGCACCAACTGTTATCAGTATTGTGATTGAGTTCTGGGAATGCAAGTGTGCCTACACTCTGTCCCTGTCCTCAAGAAGTTGATGTGCAGGACTGAACTGTTTGTGTGACAAAGCACAGAGATGAAGTATCTCAGAGACCAGGGTTTCTGCTCAGGGATGGCTTCCAGCAAAAACGACTCAGTGTAATGAATGGGAAGAGTCTTGAGAGGCAGAAATGCCCTTGACATTTTCCTAATTTCCCAAATTACATCAAAATTAGAATTCAAAGGCTGAAACTCCTTCCATTGGCTGTCTAAGCCACACTTCCTGTTTTATACTTGGGGGTTAGGACTTACTCCAAGTCGCTGAGTGGACCCCCGTATTTTTACATTTCCTAAATAGTTCAAAATGTGGGCTAGATAGTTTTACTTTGCTTGGTTTCAGCAAGTGGTTCCTTTGGGTAGTTGAATGGAAATACGGGTATGTATATTCAACATATGAGTGTAAATTCACATATATATATGAATGTAAATATATATATATGGATGCAAATTTTGGATAATTGGTCTTTTGTGGACCCAAATGTTTGTGTTCTCTGCCAAATATTCACAAATAAATTCATTAAGTTAATATCTTCATCCTGTGGTCAGATCTTTCACATAGTAAAACCTAATTGTCTAATTAACTTTTCTAATACTGTCATATGAAAACCCATCAGAGAGGGTGTCATTACAAGACCAGAGATGCTCTCTCATATTCCCATGCTATGTCATAAGGATTCCATGGATCAAGTACCTACAGGACACGGTGCAAAGGAAGCCATACACATTTTCTCATTTAAATCCCCTGGAAAATTCTCACAACAACCATTTAAGGCAGTTACTGTTCTCCCACTTTACAGAAGGAAGACAGAAAAAACCTTGATTGCCAGAACAGATTAGTGATTTCCTCAGGATCTCACAGCCAGTAAGAGCTGAGGCCAGCCCCATGTGAGTCCAGTTCTTTTCTATTAACACCCTCCACTTCTCCCAGAAGGAGATTTGCATGGGTCTGTTTTTCTGTCACAGATCTTAGCACAGGGCCAAGGGTTGGCAAGGTCAGCCAATAGGGCCAGGAGGAGGTCTTTTATCAGTCAACTCAAGTACCCCTCTGTTCTGAAATAGCCTAAGTCACTTCACAGTGGGATTATGTCAGTAGGTGATCTCATTGTTGTAAAAATATCATAGAGTGGATACTCACAGACCTCAGTGCTGTGGCCTAACTATGCACCTAGGCGTATGTGCCATGAACCATTCTATGTGTGGCACATCATTGACCAAACATCATTACATGATATGTGGCATAATATAGCTGGCTTGCTTGCAAAACAAACACTTCTGGCTATACATTAGGGTTGCTGGGCATTATAAACATACTGATGCTTGGGGTTCACCCCAAAATAATTACTTCCGAGACTCGGGAGTGTAAGACCTGTGTTCAGTATTTGATAAAGCTTCCCTGGTGATCTGACATACGTCCAGGGTTCAGAACCACTGCTAGAAGCAGACAGCTTCAGTGTGATGGAGACTTTTATGGCCTATCTGTTCCCTCTGGGCAGACATTCCTCTGGAGACCTGAAATGCTGGTTGGGCCATCTTTCCATACCAGACTGGTAGTGATTTGGTTCCAGAAGATCAATTAATTTCTACCAGATAGCTTCTCAGACTGCAAGCATCTTGTCCCCTGAGCTCTTTGCTCTGTGAAGTTAAAAAAAAAAAAAAAGAATGAAAAAAAAGTCATAGATAATTTCACCTTCTCATTTTCTTGAGGCAGAGTCTGGAGAACCAGAGTCCTTAAAAAGATTGTTAATGGGTTTAATTATTTCTAATTTTTAATATAAACATACCTTGAAGAATTTAAGAATAGTTTATCACTGTAGACAACACTACATCCTGTGATGTTGAGAGTAACTTTCTGATTGGGTTAATGTTGCCAAGTTCTATGAAATGAAAGCTCTTGTTTTAGTGTAACTTCACTACCAATCTTTTGTGTTTTAGAGAGGCAAATGGATTCCCAAGTTGGGAAACAATGCTGCTACTGAATTTATCTGGCAATTGTAAATCTTCTAGATAATAACAAAAGTATTGGGTCTTCATCTCAGGAAAGGAATAGCAACTGCTAGCGAATGTGCACCAGCTGTGTCGGCACTGCGCTGGCTGATTTCACAGGCATCATTTCTTTTCAGTCTCACCACAGCCTTCTGAAGTGAGTGTTATCTCCATTTTTTCAAACTTGGAAATTGAAATCAAGTGCCCCAGTTGCATGGGAACAGGACTGCAGCTGAATCTGGGCACCTTCCAAAGACAGTGGAGGAGGGTGCAAATAAGATAATGGATGTGAAGATAGAGGAGGGGATGGTAGAGACAATGACAATAGCTTTCAAGCTGCAGCACAATGGAGTCATAAATATTCCCATGGTTCAGTCCCGTCCCCATAGATTTTGCCCCAAGTATCTGAGCTAGCCCTCGAGCACTAGTTGGTTTAAAGCCTCTCTGAGGCTCTCACCTGCAGTCAGGGTTAAGAACCACTAAGTAACGTTCCCACCTAAAGTCCTAGAACTCACCTGGCTTGGTGCTTTTTCCACTGGCCTAGACTTTAGGAACACCTGCCAACATTCCAACCTGCATAGGTGAGGGAAGAGATGAAAGCTGCTATTTAAGAGACCTTTCAGCCAGGACCTTTATGCAGGCCCTTCTTGAGCCACTGCCATATACTGTATTAATATAAAATATACCTCGAAGTATTTAAGATCATCACTGCAGACAACACTATGTCCTGGGTGTGTGGTAGAAAGTAGAACCTGTGTGATCTACTTTTGTTTGGGGAGAGGCATGATTATAGCTACTAATGAGGGAATTCAAGAGTCTAGCACATGCTTCAGGTATCCCCAGGAATACTGATAGCCTAAATGAGCTACAATTTTAACTGGACTCTTTTAAACTATTAAGGTGGTCATTACATCTGAATTTGGGGCCAAGATCATTTCAATTATGGGGGAAGCTCTGAAGTCCAACTACTTGAATATGAATCTCGACTCCTGACTTCCTTCGCCTTAACTTTGGGGGGGTGACGTGAGCTCTGTAAATCCCAGTTTCTTTACTCAGGAAGGTCTTGATAACAGTGCTTTCCTTGAAACAGTGCAATGAAGATTAAAGACTAACTTATGTTAAATTCGTAGCACTGTGCCTCATACACTTAGTACCCAATATATGTCAGCTATCATCAGTATTTTACCAAAGCAGTTCTTGAAATGAAAATCACAGGCTCGGTTTCTGTATTGTTCCTTCCTCAATGGAGCTGATGTTAACCTTGCCATCCCATGCAATCCAGAATCCTCCAGGAGTTTGCGCATTTTTATTAGGGCTTTCCGTGAGATTTCACACGGATACCACAAACAGATTCTGATTTTAGAAATGATAGGTATAGCAGTAGAATTCTTTTTGTTCACATAAATCAACATGTTAGTGGAAATAAATGATTATTTTTGTCTTAATTTAGTATATGTGTTTTGTGTGTGTATGTATGTGTATAAATGTGGTCAAATGCCGGGCATGGTGGCACAGGCTTGTAATCCCATTACCTGGGAGGCTGAGACAGGAGGATGCCAGGTTCGCAGCCAGACTCAGCTACTTAATGAGGCCCTCTGCAATTTAGTGAGACCCTGTTACAAAATAAAGAATAAAAAATAGGACTAGGGGTGTAGCTCGGAGGTAGAATGCCCCTGGTTCAATCCCCAGTACTCAAAAAAAAAAAAAAAAATGTGGATCAAACATGTTTATAGATAGAAATGTTTTTTTTTTTTCCAAAGATCTTATCATGGCATTATCTTTGAAACAGATGAAAATGGATGTTCAGCCGGGCGTGGTGGCACACGCTTGTAATCCCAGCATTCGGGAGGCTGAGACTGGAGGATCCGGGTTCGCGGCCAGCCTCAGCTACCTAGTGAGGCACTCCGCAACTTAGTGAGACTCGGTTTCAAAATAAAGAATAAAAAATAGGGCTGGGGATGTAGCTTGGAGGTAGAATGCCCCTGAGTTCAATCCCCAGTACCACAAAAAAAAAAAAAAAAAGAAAATGGATGTTCAACACTTTGTTTGTTTTTAAGTTACACGTATTATAATTTATTCATAACCTAAGAGTAGAGCAAGTTATTGCCACTGGAGACAACGCACTATAATAGAAATCCAGAATTCTCCACTGGAAGATCCTTTTTGTGCTACAGTGAGTTTGTTCCCAAAGATCACAAGGAAGTCACAACAGACTAAAAGAACCAGGTTCAGTTTTAATGGAAATCAAATTTAATTCAAGTTAATTAGGCCAGACCCAAGTTTAGATAAAGATAGTGACTATTCTCCCTGGATCACACTCAGTACAAAACAGAAGAGTGGGCTGAATTAACTTAGGACATATGACATGATACTGATAATGAATTCATCCTGTTTTTCTGGAAATGTTTTCTGCTGAATATTCTATCAGATACTTCTGATTAAAACAAACAAACAGACAACAACAACAAAAAGAACTCATTTGGCCAAATAAAATTAAGAAAGACTACATGCTCTTGGTTATTCTCATGCATGTCCCCATTGTGTAAGGCACTGGTAAGTCCTGGGGTAAAGATCCTCGTTAACTCTCACTCAGTTAACTTTGGCTAGGGAAACACTACCTCCCTCGCCCACCCATTGCACACACAATTTTATTAAAGAGTACTTTACGAAATAGTCTAGTATAAATAATCCTACAGAGAGAGCTTTAAAAGTCCCCATTTACATTTTAATGAATCCAACTAATAGCTATATTAATTTGGTATATGAATAAATCTTAATCTGCTTTCTGGAGAATGAAAATCGTGTGCAATAGTTTCTCATGCAAAAAAAAAAAAATGTGGCCATCAAGCAAAATGTCTGAGAGGAAAAAAACTTGGTGTGGGAGGGGGTGGAGAATAAAAGATGGATTTGTGGTGGAGAAAGTCATAGATATCTTTGAAAGGAATCATGGTGTTTGTTAAAAAAATAAAAGATGAATAGATTATACAATTATGGGATATACACACAAGAGAATTCTACTAGCAATCAAGAAGAAAAAAATTATGTCATTTGCAGGAAAATGGATAGACCTGTAGAACATTCTGTTAAGTGAGATTAGCCAGTCACAGAGGACCCAGGGAGGTAATATAGGGGAAGGGGGGTGGAGAGGGAGAATCAATGAAGGAGTGACTTCTATTGACATTAGATACATATGTGAGAATACCAATGTCAATCTCAATGCCCTGTAGGGGGAAGTGGGAGTGGGGAGGGAGCTAGAGGAAGCTCACCAAGTGCTGTATGCATATATATCACCACCACTGTGAACTACATCATGATGTGAGACTATAATGCACCAATAAAGGTATAAAAAAGAGAGCTAAAACTTCTAAAAGAGCATCACTGTTATAAAAGGCAAACATTGTGTGTAACTGTAAAATAAAGGATGATGATATACCCATTTTTGTCTCAACTTTTCTTTTCCTAAGTACATTCAAAAGCAATATAGAAAATGACTTTTCCCAAGTTCAGGCTCTTTGCTGAGATAGGTGCCTTTGTCAAAATCTTCATTAGCTAATTAGATTGTTTTCTCCAGTAAATTGCTCTGAGCGAGGAAAGCACACTGTTTGAATGTGTCCCCAAGGGGAAGAAGTGTCCAACTTGCTGATCATCAAGCACATGGGTGGTGGGGGCTGGGCGCTTTTCCTCCTTTGGTTCTTCTCTACCAGGAAAAGAGGTTGTCCTATTGGTTGTACTAATAGCTGAATTATTGGGTTCAGCTGGAGAAAGTGTCCAATTATTGAAAAGGAGATTGTCAGACCCCTTCTAATAGTCTAATGTCTCAGGAAAGCCAGAAGACCAATGAAATCACTCTCAGGGGGGCACCTATGCTCTCCAAAAGAAAGGTTCTATTAAATTCAAGATGGTGCTCCTACGCCTGGCTTTGCAGTTATGCCCTGTCATCAAATCACAATCCCCTGCAGAGAGGAAAGGCGATGCATGCATACAAACCAGCACTGTATGAAATTCCTCCTTTTCCCACACTTTGAGTGAGGGTGACAGCAGGCATATAAGTATTTCCACAGTCTCGGTGGGGAGTCGATCTCTATCAGCGGGTTCAACTCTATTTGCAGAGATTCCAGTGGCAAGGAGAGTTTTTGTTCTGACAATCAAAATTCCAGCAAATGGTAAATGTTTCTTCATGCTGAGAAGTGGGAAATTCAATAATACTTTGGCTGGGTTCATGCTGAGTCGCGAAAATAGAATGAATATGGAGAGGGCCGCTGACTGGAAGGGCCCATAAATCAGCTAGCCCAGACGTTTCCAACCAAGAGCTTTTGATCCAAAGCCCTCTCTAGTCTGCTGCCATCTCCAGGGTAACAGGGCTGTTTTTATATTTGTTCTTAGGTTGTTTGGTGCCACAATCCCTTGTTTACCCCAAGAAGGAAAATTATATAGTCCAAGATCTTAAAAATAACTTCCATATTATTATAGAAGAAAATATATTTATTATATTACAGCAGGGCTATTTGTTGACAGTCTTTACTATGTTAGGATAACTCAAGAGGCAAAGTTGGCATGGGCACTAATGACTTTGCAGTAACAGCATCATACCTGGATACTTATCTTCTGTGAGCGAGTTCCAAGTTTCAGGGGAGTTACCATAATGAAAGCCCCACAAGGGCAGGGATTTTCATCTGTTTGATTCACTGCTACATCAAAAACATATGGCATGTGCTCTAAGAAGTCAATGACTAAATATTAATCTGTAGGCTGCAAAAAGTGTACACAGCTAGGGACTTCCTGAGATGTCTAGTTCCAAAGTCCACAGTGAACTCGATATTACTGACTTTCTATTAGGCATGATATTGTAGAATAGCTATGTACATGAGTCTATAGAAAAACTTTTAACAGCCATTAAAACTTGGTCATTATAGAAAAATTAGAAAGTATAAGTAACCACAAATAAAATAAAATAATATAGCCATGTTAATGCTTTTCAGGGATATGATTTAAATATTCTTCCAGATTTTAGGATAACCAGGGATATGATTTAAATATTCTTCCAGATTTTCCTATGCTCATATTTATATATTTTGTAGTAATGTGATTAGATTATGAATACTGCTTTTTTTTCATTTCAGTATATGCTAGCCTCTATTTCTGTTAACAGACTTCTATATCATGCTTCCATGGTGTCACAGTAGTATGTCTTAAGAATGTAACAGAATTGAATGAATTCTTTATGACATTTAACTTGTGTGTACTTTTCTGCTTTATCATAAATGCCAAGTTTTTTCCTATTATTGGAAGATATTTGCAGAGCTGGTTTTTCACAAGGATAGCCTCAGTGATTTCACAGATGTGTCCTCCAGCCTCAAGCCCTTCAAGTGAACACCTGTGTCTTATTCTCCTTTGCTGGCTCTTGGGTGAAAGTAGAGTGATCTTCAGTGAGACATGGCATTTGGGGCAGTGCTTCCATGTCAGCTCTGCTCCTTCACCTGTTTTACCTTACTATTGGTTTTGTTGATAATTTAACACTTTTTTAACCTTATTCACTGGCCAAACTGTTTACAACCAAGAAGGGGTGATATGAGACTAAACATAAGAAGGGGAGGGAGGGAGAATCAATCCATCAGTACTGCACATTTTCTGCTTCTAGAACCACAGGTTAGATGATGTGCCTTACTCTCGTTGTTGTTATCGTTATTTGGACTCCATACTTTATTCACATTTCCCTAATTGTTACCTATTGTTTTTTTTCCTGTCACAGAATCCCATCCAGGATAACACATTACATTCAGTTATTGTCTCCTTAGGCTTCTCTGAGCTAGGACACAGTATCTCAGACTTCTCTGTTTCTGGTGACCTCAGTAGTTTTGAGGAATACCTGTCAGATATATTATAGAATGTCCCTCAACTGGGATTTATTGGATGTTTCCTGACTGCTAGAATGGGTTTATGTGTTGTGGGAGAAGACCACTGCAGTGAAGCTCTATTTCCATCACAAAATATTAATATCTGTCACATATCCCCAAGGATGCTTACTACCAATATTACTTATTGCTATTGATGTCACCTTTATCTTCTGGATGAGGTTGCATTTATTAAATATTTTTTTCTAGTCTTCTGTCCCTTTTCTAGATTATATTATTTGGAAATATATCACATATTCATCCCACACTAAGGGCTCCTCCTCCATTAGGGTAGCATAACTGTATAAATTATTTGGAAATCTGCCTACAATATTTGTTTATTTTCTCACAATTGTTTATTATTCAACCATTTATGTTAGTGTATTTTATGCTTTGGGTTATCTTATCATACTGCCTTGCTTATTTTGTTGCTCAAATTGTTCCAAGTTCATCAATTTGGTGGACATTTCATTTGAAACTCCTTTGCCTAATATCACTTGTTTGGGTTTTAACATTTTTTTAAATTTTATGGGCTTTATAACATTTCTATAAAGAGTCCCTGTTTCTTTTATTGGAGAATGGTATCAGAAATAAAGATCTACATACTAGGTGTATTTATGGTTATTGAGACTTCTACATAAACTACTTCATTGCTTCTGGGCCCTTTCAGCTGATATAGAAAGGAAACATTTGCATATACTAACCCATGTAAATGCACATGTCCATAAATAGTCTATACATAACTGTCTATATCTCTACTAAGCTAAAGATGAATTCATATTGATGTCTCCAAGTCTAATCCATTACCAAATGGGCCATTCTAGCCTCTTCATTTTGCTTTTCTGTACGTTTTCATACCAATAGTTTTCATTATCTGCTCACCATGTACATGTTTGTTCAATGACTTATACATGTAGAGTGGAATTATAATTGCTAACCTATAGCTGTGGGGGAAACAACTTTATCAACTACAGTACAGTGATACAGTCTCTTTGGCCTTTGGTTGTAGAGATTCTTCCTACACCCAAAATTATTTTGATGAACATTTCACTATCTTCTTCAGCGAGGTTCTTTCTCATATTTGCAATGCAGTCAGATTGTTTTGCTATATTTTATATTCTATTCTGGGACTTTCATGAGCTATTAAATGGTTTTCTTTAATTTGCATATATTAGGGATCACTGCTTGTATTATAACGTTCTTAGGGGTTTTGACAAATGCATAGTGTCCAATACCTACCACTATAATATCATATTCAAGTTTCACTGCCCTGGAAATCATTTGTGCCTTATCTGTTCAACCTGCTCTCCAGCCTCCTGGCAATCACTGATCTTTTTATCATCTCTGTAGTTTTGTCCCTTCAAGAACATCATATAAATGGAATTATGTGATATGTTGCCTTTTCAGTTAACTTCTTTTTCTTAGCAATATGCATTTAGGATTCACCCATATCTTTGTGTGGTTTAATAATCCATTTATTTTATATCATTGAAAGGGATTCCATTTATAGATGTACTATAATCTGTTTATCCATTCATTGATTGAAGGAGATCTTGGTTATTCCTAGTTTGGGGATTCTTTCTTTTATCTTTTCTTTTTTTTTTTTTAAACAAAAATTCATATGCAGGTCTTTGTGTGGACATAGATTTCTCAATCATTTGAGTAAACTAGGAACACAAATTGCTGCATCATATGATAATACTATGCTTAGCTTCATAAGAAACTGTCAAACTGTCTTTTAAAGTGGCTACACCATTTCCTAATTCCATCAGCAAGAGAGTTCTAGTTTCTCTGGATCCTTGCCATGTTGCAATGTTTTTGGATTTCAGCTTTATAAAGGCATGAAGTAGAATATCATTGTTGTTTTAATTTACAATTTCTTAATGAAAAAAATTGTTGAGAATCTTTTCCTGTACTTATTTGACATATACCTCTCCTTTGGTGAGAATTCTATTTAGATCTTCCGCCTATTTTTAAATTGAGTTGTTTCCCTTTATTGAGTTTTAAGACATCTTTTTTTTATTTTAGATATAAGGCATTTATATGTAGTTTGCAAATATTTTCTCGGTGATGTACTTTTAATTAGCACTTCAGGATTGAATGCTACTTTCCAATCCTAAAAGCTTACAAGGCTGACAATGACACGATTCAACCCACTGTGTTTGTTTTGCTGTTCTCAAAAGTCATCCCAATGTGTCCTCTGACTCCCTTTACAGCATGCATTCATTGCCAAGAACTTTTATGTACTGGAATCATCACTGTCTTTCTCTAGGAATTTCTTAGTTTTATTTACTTTAAGTCAACGATCAAGATGATAATGTGCTTATTCACCAAATGCAATGTGGTTCCCAGTAAGAGTCCAGCCCTGATTGTCTTTTTTCGCTTAGTGTTGAGATTAAGTTGGCCACAATATGTAGGCCGTGCCATGTCACTGTTGAGGCTAACGGTTGTCTGTCTTCCTCCCCATGGCCTCTAGTCATCAAGCCTCCGTTGCGTCATTTTAAGCGCCCTGCTTACGCATCTAGCTCCTACGCACCTTCGGTTCCAAAGAAAACCGATGAGCATCCTGCAAGATACAAGATGCTGGATCAGAGGATCAAGATGAAGAAGATTCAGAACATCTCACATAACTGGAACAGAAAATAGGACAAGGGGAAGGGGAGAGGGGGCAAAGGAGGGCCCACGTGTCTGCCTCTCAGGACTCACTGGCCACAGTAAGACGTGCCACCCAGAAGACCTTTGGAGGCAGGTAGGGCTGGTACTATCATAGTTAACTCCATCAAGTAAAAGGAAGGTGGTATATGTTTTCCCCTTTTGTCATTCTCCTACAGATGACTCATCAGTCACTTATTTGGGGGTCAATCTAGATTCCAGCAACAACTAGTAAGTGGGTTGTTTTACGTGACTTTTATTGTTTAGGTCTTTCAAAAGTCCAAGTTGGACCCCTAAAATGACACACCCTATTCAGAAAAAAAGAAATTCCTCCCATTGCCACTTTTTCATCTCTAAGAATTGACTTGCTCCAATAAGAACACTCGCTTAATATTTATCGCTATATTTAAGAAATGTGATCCTAAGCCAGGCATGGTGGCGCACACCTATAACCCCAGTACTTGGGAACCTGAGATGGGAAGATTGCAGGTTCAAGGACAACCTCAGCAACTAAGCAAGATTCTGTTTCAAAATGAAAAATAAAATAGGGCTGGGAATCTAGTTCAGAGGTAGAATGCCCCCGAGTTCAATCCCTAGTACCAAAAATTTAAAAGAACTGCACTTCTAAAAACATCTCTTCCAATTTTAAATACACTTATTTAAAATTCAAGTACATGTGCTTAAAATTCAAGTAAATATATAACTTTCCAAATAAAATACTTTCAAGATGAAAGCCATGCTTCTGAATGTAACAATCTTAGAGGGACATTTTTTTATTTCTAATCATGTATCTCATGTCCAGTAGCCTTAGTACACTTTTAAGGATTTGAGAGTTTTCAGCGGATGCTTTTGGTTCAGTTTTCCCCTAACCCTTTACTTCTTCCCCTACAGTAGAAGATACCAGAATGGATACCCATGTCCCAGTAAGAGTCCAGCTCTGTTTGTCTTTTGTGCTTAGAGTCTAGGTTAAGTTGGCCACAATATTTAGACCATCCCATGTCATCGTTGAGGCTAACTATTGTCTGTCTTCTTTCCCATGGCCTCCAGTGATCAAGCCTCGTGTGTTATTTTAAATGCCCTGCCTACCCATCAGCTCCTACATACATCTAGCTCTTCTCCCCCAGTACAATATGTCAATGGGATACCCACGTCTTACAGACTCTACGTTTGAGATTCACCATAGAGGCTATTGGTTTGGATCTGTGGTACTGGGACAGAAGAGTATAAAATGGTGAACCTAGTTTTAATTCTTTATTTCCAGATTTTTCCGCATAAGTCTAGAGATCTTTCAAGTTAAATTTCAGATAGTGTCTCCAATAGACTATGTATCTGAAGCTCTTTGGGATCCCAGTCGCTCTCAGCATTGTCGGTGGAATAGGTCACAATCTCAGCCTTTCAGTGTCTTTCCCTAGGGTTTCCACTTTGGGACTAAAATCACAATGGCAAGGAAAAGCTCAGGATGAGAGATAATTTTTGTTCCCTCAGAAACAGCCTGGCACAGTGAAAAAAAATATAGATTTGCTGTCATATTGGTTAGTTCTCCATCCTGTTCTGTCTATAACTAAATCTTAGGTTTTTGGTCAGATGTCATAATTTTTAAAAGTCTCAGCTTGCTTAACTAGAAAATGAGACTCATACCCACTCTGCATTTTGTGATGGGGATTAATGTCGATTTTGACTGCTGTCGCTGAACTTGGTGAGTAATATGTGTACAACAGGAGTAGCTAAGAGCATTCCCTATTCAAGACACACTCCCCAGGACAGTCCCACAAAGAAGAAGCCATCCTTGATCAAGGCCACCACCTTTGGGACTTGATTGTAAAGAATTAGTGTCCTCTCCTCTCCTTCCTCATAATTAATTTCCAATAAACTGCACTATCCAAGTTGAAGGAGCTTCCAAGTGTAGTGACCCATCATGCTACTGAGCGGTTTATTTATAAAGAGCTTTACCATGGTATTTCAGGAAAATGTTATTGCTTTACAAACAGAAAAATCACTGTGACTTTTTTTAAGGGAGGCAATTGTAATGCTTAGCTACATGCCTGGTGTCTGGGTGAGAAGATCCTTCTGCAGGCTGGTGGCGTCTATTCCATCTGAGTTAGGTGAAGTGGACAGGTTTTATCTACCTGTTTGTCTACAGATCCTTTAGTGCTGGCTGCACGATGAGGAAGCTTCCTAGGTGATGTTCCTTATCTATCTCTCAATACCATACCTTCAGCTTCAGGTTGCTGGCTTCGGTGTAGCCATTCTTTCTTGCCTGTTCTTCCTGATGTTGGAAGCTATGTTGTTGAGGAAGAAAGTTGGTTCTTTCTGTATTGCTTTCATCTAAGATGTTGCGTTTCAGCCTTTGCTAATATTCCAGCCTAGCAAATGTACAGATGTTGAGATTCTGCATTGCCTGTAAAATTTCTTCTGTGATTTTTTTTGCATAAGGATTGTATAGAAATGCAAATTATATTCTTACAGCAAATAAAAAAGAGGCTTTTAAATGACTTTCTTGTTTGTGAGTCATCTTATTCTTCTCTGGAATTCTGGAAATCATTTAAAAAAATTAGAGTCCTCATAAGTTTGACACTACTCAACCCTGAATATCTTCTCAAGGTCAATAGTATAACTTACCCTTTTCAAGTTGCTTCTTGATTGTATAGATAATAGCCTTTAAAAAATCCTACTCCCTATGGACTCAACAAATTAATTTGTTAAAATGAGTAACCCACATAAGAGGGACTAGTCAGTAGGTGAACACCTGTGTTATTGACTTAGTTTCTCTACTTCCCGGATAAGCTATGTAGCTAATGGTTAAGAACTGATAATTTGGAGTTAGAAAAACTTATAATTAAATGCTGTCTTTGCCCTTTGTTTATTCTGGAAGTTTAGCTGACTCACAAAATCTCTCTCAACGTCAGTTTCCTCAGCTATGAAAGGAGGATAATAATAAAACCCAACTCAGCATTGAACAGGTCTGGTCATATAGTAAGAACTCAATAAATATCTGCTGGTATTTCTTAGAGAGAGAGCAGAGTGCAATGCCCCTTACTAGTTATATGAATCAGTAGATGATCTTCAATTTCAGTTAAAGTGAGTTGATAATTTAACCATGAATTAGCCATTTAGCAATCTCATTTCTATAGGTAACAGTTTCTTTTTTCTTTTTCTTTTTCTTTTTCTTTTGCAGAACTGAGGATTGAACCCAGAAGCATTTTACCTCTTAGCTACATAACCAGTCCTATTTTTTATTCTTTATTTTGAAACAGAGCCTCACAAGTTCCTGAGGCTGGCTGCAAACCTGTGATCCTCCTGTCTCAGCCTCCCAAGTACTGGGATTACAAGCATGTGCCACCACGCCCGTCTAAAGCTATCAGTTTCTGTATCACCATGCATAAGTGTATTTAATGCATTCCTATGTTCAATAGAAAAGACAATACGCAAGCCAGGCATGGTGGTGCATGCTTGTAATCCCAGCATTTGGGAGGCTGCAACCGAAGGATCCGGGTTCGAGGCTAGCCTCAGCTACCTAATGAGGCACTCCACAACTTAGTGAGACTCTGTTTCCAAATAAAGAATAAAAATTAGGGCTGGGGGTATAGCTCGGAGGTAGAATGCCCCTGAGTTCAATCCCCAGTACCGAAAAAAAAAAAAAAAAGAAAGAAAGAAAGAAAGAAAAGCCAATACCCTTACCTCCAACATTCCCTTTACCTCTGTCCCCACACCTTGGTGATTCTTGGGCCTCCATCTGCTATAGCTTCCTCTTGCTCTCATGCCCCACTGCCCTTGGATACATGATTTCTTCCCTGTATCTTGCTTTCTACAATGGCAGTCCTTCTGTTCCTTCTACCCTATTTATTTCCCATACCCAGGGGCTCTGTTCTCCTGAAGTTCCACCCATGGAAGTCTCCTGCACAAACAGAAATCTCAGGATGTTTGCACAGCAGAAGTGACTACTTCAATTAAAAACTACAACAACCACAACCATACAAAACCAGCTCATCCCCCTTAGTGAAGATTTCTTACTGGCTGTGGCACAGATCATTACTTATGCACAGATTTGCCTTTATCTTCTTAGACTTCTTCTACCAAGACCTTTCTCCACCTCCATTGAATGTAAATCTTGTCAATGAGACAGGTGCTGAGGCACACACCTGTAATCCCAGTATTTGGGAGGCTGAGACTGGGGGGGGGGGTCCCAGGTTTGAGGCCAGTCTGAGTAACTTAGAGAGGCCCTTAGCAACTTAATGAGACCCTTTTTCAAAATAAAAATAAAACAGGGCTGTGGGTGTAACTCAGAGATACAATGACTTGAGTTCAATCCCTAGTACAAAAGAAGGAAGGAAAGAGAGTGAGAGGGAGGGAGGGAGGGAGGAAGGAAGGAAGGAAGGAAGGAAGAAGAGAAAGAAAGAAAAAAAGATCCTTGTGAATGCACAGAACAGCCCATTTCTTAGCCCTGGCCTTACTGAAGTTAGGGGAATTTTCAAAGTGCAGGAACTCGCTCTTACAATCTATGGGGATTTACTTTGGGTCTTACTTCCATAAGCATAAAGAACTCACAGAAACTTCATAATGTTTTTTTTTTCCTCTTTAATGTACTCTAATTCTTAGGTAAAACCAGTCCCGGTAGGAAATGGGGAATATCAAATATATCCTTCCCTTTTCTACCAGCACCCTCTGAGCAGAATAATCTGCAGGACTTCTGATTGTTTTTTGTATTTTTTTCTCATCTGGTTATTAAATATCAACTAGTGCAATGGCTGTTACTTACACGTGCTTCAGGAATACTGATTATCTTCTCTTCCTGCAACAAGCTTGTTAGGACTTACCATATCACAGCTGGTGAGCTTTTGAAGCAAGAACAGCACTCTGGGCCTTCCCCTTGTTAGAATTTCCAGTTTCTGCCCAGGATAGAAGTAGAGGGTAGGGATGGTTAATAATATATATTACAGGGATTGAACCCAGGATTATTCTATCTCCAAGCTACATCCCAGCCCTTTTTAATTTTTGTTTTTGCGAAACAGGGTCTTCCTAGGTTGCTGAGAGTCTCACTACATGGCTGAGGCTGTCCTGTAACCTGTAATCCTCCCTTCTCAGTCTCCCAAGTACTGGGATTACAGGTATATGCCACCATGCCCATCAATAACTACTATTTTTTTTTAAGTCTGGGATTTTCATGCAAATTCCTGACTCTAAGACAGATGAAAGTCCACTTATTCATCTGCAGGGTTAGAACATATTTTCCCGCCGGGCGTGGTGGCGCACGCTTGTAATCCCAGCATTTGGGAGGTTGAGACCAGAGGATCCGGGTTCGTGGCCAGCCTCAGCTGCCTAGTGAGGCACTCCACAACTGAGTGAGACCTGGTTTCAAAATAAAGAATGAAAAATAGGGCTGGGGGTATACCTCGGAGGTAGAATGCCCCTGAGTTCAATCCCCAGTACCACAAAAAAAAAAAAAAAAGAACATATTTTCCCATTGGCAACTAACTTCGCTTTGTTGCTTGAATTTTCTGATCCATTTAAATAAAAAAAAATATCCTATTGAATCCACATCATGATTCATTGGAAGTCTGTAAAGGTTGCAAGTAAGAATACCCTGGGGCTGGGGGTCAGGAGTGGGTGAGGGACTATTCTTGGATGTTGTCCCCAATAACCACAGCAAGGTTCGTGAGGCGAGAGAAAACCCTGCACTATCATGCACAGACAAAGTAGGATTGCTGGTAATAAGTGTTATTTTTAAGAGTGAGCTAGATTTATGAGCATTTGCTATACTCTGGTTGAATTCAAAAGACATGTAAAGCTACTATTATGATAACTACAGAATATCCTCCTCACTTGTATGCATGTATTAATGTTCAACTCGGATTCTCTGCAGATTTTCCATGGCATGCTTTATTTTGTACATCTGAATAAGACTTTCAGCTGATCTGAGCCTTTAGGAACTGCTCCTCTGGGAATCAGACACGACAGAAACCATTCGCTTGTGGTCATTGCCCTTATAGCAAAATTTCTTATGACTCACTGGTTAAAGGAAGTTTTCAAACTTTTAGACACAAAGACTAAAGGATACTAAACAAATATAAAAACAGAGACAACTGTGTCTGATTGATGTGGCTAAAGTTTGAAACTGTAGAACTCTGCACAGGAACATAGATTTTTAAATTAATTTAATATTTTGAATATCCATTGGGTTTTAGCTCTTTAGTACATGCTAATATATTTAATTCTTACGAGTAAACCTTTGTTGAAAGACTTATTGTATTTATTGCTGTTAGTAAATTGAGACTCCAATAGGTCAATATTTTGTGAAAACGAGGTTCAGTGGCGGTCTTTTGGTCACACTGGTGCTTGCTTTTTTCTGTATTCAATGTGGCTCCCATATATTCTTCCTGTGTACCTATTTTCCTAGCCTGCCCACCTCCATCATGACTCTTCTAGTTCATCCAGGATGATGTCATTCCAGTACAGAATCCAACATCAGCAATAGCATCATAATCCAGAACACAAACAACAACAATTGCTGGCAAGGGTATGGAGAAGTGGGAACCCTAATACATTGCTGGTGGGATTGCAAATTAGTACAACCACTTTGGAAAACAGTATGGAGGATCCTCAGACGAATGGGAATGAACCTACCATATGATCCAGCAATACCACTTCTGGAAATCTACCCAAAAGAACGGAAACCAAACTATCAGACCAATGCAAGTATATCTATGTTTATAGCTGCACAGTTTACAATTGCCAAACTATGGAACCAGCCAAGATGTCCATCAACAGATGAATGGATTACAAAACTATGGGATATGTACACAATGGAATTTTACTCGAAGAATAAAATCATGTTATTTGCAGGGAAATGGATACAACTGGAAAACATTATGTTAAGTGAGATTAGTCAGTCACAAAGAATTAAAAAGCATATGTTCTCCTTAATATGTGGATGCTAGGGAGAAGATGGAGCATAAGAGGGTCTCCAGATGAAAAAGGAGAAACCCTAGAGAAGCAAAGAAGTTGACTTAACTGAAGGGGATGGATGGGGGTGGGGGACATCCTAATGCACATGATGTACTTTCACAAACATATCAAAGTCAATCACTAAACTGACCTTGAGAAGGAGGGAGGGTGAGGGAGTGGGGCTGGAATTGGGGAAGGGTTAAATGAGAAATGTGTGCATGGATGCCTGTACCTATACTAGCTTGTACCCAACAAAGATGTGTGATTGCAATGCACCAAATTTTTAAAAAAAGGGGGAAAGAGAGAAAAAAAAAGGATTTGTTAAGATTACACTAGGAGATTTTTGATCTATGTAATGCGAAGCCCATTTCTATTAATGTGGCAGAAACAGCTAAGACATTTGTAGATTGGCTTCAATCCTTGGTGCCTACTGGGCCCTCATTTAACTCCTTGCTGGGAGGAGTTATCGGATTAGCAGCAATAGCCATTCAAGGCTTATGCATTCTACCACACACTAGATTATTGGTTTGCCTTTTGCTCTTAGGCCAGGATGCTGCCTACCCTCTATTGATACCATGTCACAGAGTACAGCAGACCCTTCAGATCTGTGCATTCTGCATTCACGGACTTAAATAACTGTGAATGAACAATATTCAGAAAAGAAAATTCTACCCATCCTGAATAAGCACAGACTATTTTTTTCTTGTTATTATCCCCTAAACAATACAATATTATAGATATTTACATGGAATTCACATTGGGTTAGGTATTGTAAATAATTTAGAGATGATTGAAATTATACTGGAGGTTAGGCCTACATTATATGCAAATACATCATTTTCTATGAGATTTGAGCATCCTGGATCTTGGTATCTTTGGGGTTCCTGGATACTGAGGGCCAACAGTATTGTAGGAGAATCCGTACGACTGAGCTGACGTATCACTCAGAGATCTGAATCTCAGGGTTACACCGGCCATGGCCTTTGAGTACACTGTCCTCGTCTCTCATCAGCTGACCCATATGGATGGCTCTTCCCTTAACTTCCTGATTCTTTCTCCCTATCCTCTCAACTCAGACACTAAAAGAAAACATAGCCGGTGTGGGGAAAAAGTGTGCATTCCCTACTTATTCTGCTCTTCCACTCTGTAGCTATCTAACTCTATATCATCTCGTGTTCTTTCCTATCTTGGAGGATGTCATATTTTTTCCCCTGCTTAGAACCAATTTCACTACTGATCCACTTCCCTTTTCTACTGCCAAAATATGCTTACATTTGATTTTCATCAAAAATCAGCAACTGAATCAACATAACCAGTAGATGGAAACACAGGCAAGCTGCCAAAACATCACAATGTCTCCATGGGCCCATTCCCTTTGGACTTTCTGAAGCATTTTAGAATGCTGAATGCATAATTTCATCCTGAAACTCCACGCTGTTTGCCTGTGAGCACTGACTGCTCCTGTGTGCCCTCTATCTCTTGCTGTCTCTGCTTTCACGGTATGAATTCATAGGACTTTCCCCAAGATTATGCCACCAACTCCCTTTCTCAAATTTCTTCTCATAAATAGTATCTTTTCTCAGAATGTTAATCACCAACTCTATCAGCTTGACTTCTGAATCTATAAGTCTGTCCCCATCATTCTCTCAATCCTCTCTCTACATTCCCACTTACTGGTTGAACTTCTTCCTCTGAATGCCTTAGAGATCCTGCAAGTCTCATTCTCAGATTCTTTGTAATTCCCATCCGGCCCTCTTCCTGCTGTCTGTCTTTCTGCTTTGCTATGACCACTTTTCTAGTTATCCATTGGCAAAGTCATTGACCTTTTGTAATTTTCTAATCCAACTTTACATCCATCATTTGTCACGGTTCTTCTCTGGGATTCTGCTACCAGCTCGAGGTTCCTTCCTTAAGAATTATGGCTTTCCATTGCAAGAGATTATACTCCCTCCTATACCAGGCCCCTCCTAGAGGAAGGAAACCCACTTCCAGTGGCCAGTGGTGGAGACTTTATCAAGAGATACCTGTGGCCGGGCGTGGTGGCGCACGCTTGTAATCCCAGCATTCGGGAGGCTGAGACCAGAGGATCCGGGTTCGCGGCCAGCCTCAGCTACCTAGTGAGGCACTCCAAAAAAAAAAAAAAAAACAAAAAGAGATACCTGTGCATTCTCCCTCTTGGAGAAGTTTGCTCACTAGCAGCTCACCTAGTGGGCTTAGCAGACACTGAGACTCAAGCACCTGCCAACAAGCACTGAAGAGTTTGCAGAGAGGACTGAGTACTCCTGATACCTTGCAAAAGACCCCACTCACTCCCGACGCCCCCATGCTCCTTATGCTCCCTCAGCATAAAGAAATCAAATGAATGCCTGAACATTTGAATTCAAGCATTATATACTATAAAGGGAGATTCTATTGAATGAATATGTGGATATTATATTAATCATGCTTTCTGGAGAACAAAATTCCTCATGAAGTGACATCTGCCCCCCTCTGCACCATTTTCCACTACCCACTTTCACATCTAGAGGTTTCTGCCCTGATTCAAGCCTCTCCTTTTTCTTGTTTAAATGACTTCATTTTTTCTAAAATTCTGTCTTGGAAATCTTAGGGTTTTTTTTTTTTTTTTTTTTTTTTGCAGTACTGGGGATTGAACTCAGGGGCATTCTACCTCCGAGCTACACCCCCAGCCCCATTTTTTATTCTTTATTTTGAAACCGAGTCTCACTAAGTTGTGGAGTGCCTCACTAGGTAGCTGAGGCTGGTCTCGAACCCGGATCCTCCAGTCTCAGCCTCCCAAATGCTGGGATTACAAGCGTGCGCCACCACGCCCGGCTTAGTTATTCATCTTAGAACATTTCACCTTCTCTGGACTGTGGATTCTGATCTCACCAAGTAAAAGTGTTTTGTTTTCCTTTTTTCTTTTTTTGCTTCAAATAATCCTTGTCATGTTCTATTTTTGCTTCTTTATGACTTTTAAGTCATTCTAACACCAATTACTTAGATCTCAATTCTTCCCTACTATAATAACATTTTCTGAGAGTAGAGACAATCCTATTTCCTTTTCATATTTATATCCCCTATGGTGACCAACATAATATTTTTGTTTTGTTTATTTGTTTGTGGTACTGGGGATTGATCCCAGGAGGCATTCTGCCCCCAAGTCTCACCCCCAGCCCTACATTTTATTTTGAAACAGTCTCACTAAGTTGCTAAGAATGGCCTCAAACTTTCAATCCTCCTGTTCTAGCCTCCCAAATACTGGGATTACAGGTATGTGCTACCACTCTAGGTTATCATAATGTAAAACAAATCCTCAAAAATGTAATGGGTGAAGATGGTACCAAATGGGAGTGAGAAAGAGAAAAAAAATGAGTAAATGTATTTCCATGTTTTGCATCTCCACTCCTCATCCCTCTCTTAGGGATGGCCATTGCTAGTTTTTCTCACCAAGTCCAGAAGACTTCCCATCACAGAGCTCCAAGCCATTGCTTCCAATCCACTGGGATTTTCTCTCCTTAAAATCCAATAATTACTTCTAGATAAAGAGACCAAGGTTTGCCTTTCTTTTAATGCGCTGTTGGTTGATTAAACATCTTTTTATATGTCTTTCTTGTTTTGTTTTTTGTTTCTTTTTCTTTTATTGGCGCATTGTAATCATACATCAGGATGAATTTCAGGGTGATAGAGGCATACATGCACACAGCACTCGTTAACTCTCTCCCAGTTCCTACCCCACTCCTTCCTCCTCCCCACCTTCCTGCACTGAGAAATGTGTGTACGCACATCACGTCCACTGTGGTGTGTCCCTCTTCCAGTCCTCCTCCCCTCTCCCACCTCCCTTACTCAGGTCCCCTCCCTCACTCCACTGGGGTTTCTCCTCTCTTGTCTGGAGTCCCTCTTGTGTCCCAATTTCCCCCTAGCTTCCACGTATAAGGGAGAACATCTGACCTTTTACTGACTGACCAATCTCACTTAGCATAATATTCTCCAGCACTATCAATTTTTTTTTTTTGTACTGGGGATGGAACCCAGGGGCACTCTACCCCCGAGCTACACCCCCAGCCCTATTTTTTTATTTTTTATTTTGAAACAGAGTCTCACTAAGTTGCTGGGGGGCCTCACTAAGTAGCTGAGGCTGGCTGCGAACCCGGATCCTCCTGTCTCAGCCTCCCAAGTACTGGGATTACAAGCATGCGCTACCACCCGCAGCTCTAGCACTATCAATTTCCTTGTGAATGACATGATTTTGTTCTTCTTTATGGCTGAGTAGAATTCCATTATGTATACATCTCATAATTTTTTAACCCATTCATCTGTTGATGGACATCTCTGCTGGTTCCATAGTTTGGCAATGATGAATTGTGCAGAGATAAACATAAATAGACATGCATTACCATCGTAGTCTCATTTCAATTCTTTTGGATAGGCACTCAGGAGTGATAGAGCTGGATCATATGGTAGGTTAATTCTCATTCTTCTGAAGACCCACCAGACTGTTTTCCAAAGTGGTTGCACTAATTTGAAATCCCACCAACAATGTATCAGAGTTCCTACTTCTCCACATCCTTGCCAGCATTTATTGTTGTTTATTTCCAGTTTATTTAGAAAAATAAATATATGTTTAAGATTGACATGTTGTATTTTTCATAAAACAATGCTATTTTTCTACTCATATATCTCTGCTTTAATTTATAGGAACCTCCTGGCATTTTACCTCCAAGCTACACCCCCAGCCCTTTTTTATTTTTATTTATTTATTTTTGAAACAGAGTCTTGCTAAGTTCCTGAGGGCCTCACTAAGTTGCTAAAGCTCGCCTCAAACCTGTGATCCTCCTGTCTTGGCCTCCCAAGTGCTGAGATTACAGGCATATGCCACAGTACTTGGCTTCTGTTTTATTTTTTTTTAAGACTAAAAATTCCTAGAGAAAAAGGAATATAGCTCCTGCACTCAAAATCTCGTCCTTAAAAGTCTGTAGTTTGTCTAGACCATTGTGTCCCATGAACACCCTCACTACGAAGGACTCATAGTAATCCAGAATTTTGGAAATAAATATGGTGTCAGAGTGTGACCTCATTATTTCCTAAAATAGCCTGGAATGCCTCTGGTGATGTGGTATTAGACATCACTGTTTTTGTCAGCAGCATCTGAAAAGAACTTGAATGTTAGTAAACCAAATACAGCGGTGCCACTGAAAGGGCATCACACCTTCCTCATTTCTGGAACTGAAGTTGGAGCCATGAGGATTTGGTGGGTAAAGGACTTGGGTTGGGCACACACCTAAAAAGCTACGCTGCTTTCCATCTAACTTCAATTAGAATGGCAAACGTCAGGAATGCAAATGATAATAAATGTTGGCAAGGATGTGGAGGAATAGGAACTCTTCTACACTGTGGGTGGAATTGTAAATTAGTACAAGCACTATGGAGTACAAGCAGTATGGAGGTGCCTCAGACGACTAGGGATGGAAGAAATATGATCCAGCTCTACTCCTCAGTGTCTTTCCAAAAGAATTAAAGTCAGAATACTATAGTGATACACGAATATCCATGTTTATAGCAGTGTAATTCACAGTAGCCAAATTATGGAGCCAATCTATGTGTTCATCAGCATATGAATGGATAAAACAAAAGGTGATATACACACAATGAAATTTTATTAAGTCATAAAGAAGAACAAAGATTGTGTCATTTTCAGGAAAATGGATCATGCTGAGTGAGATCAGCCGTACTCAGAAAGTCAAGGTCATATGTTCTCTCCAATATGTGGAAACTAGAGAGAAAATAGGAAATAAAAGAGACTTGAGATAGGAGGGAGGGCGAGGGAGTGGGGCGGGAATTGAGAATTGGGAAAGGGTTAAATGAGAAATGTGTATATGCATGCCTTTACCAGCTTGTACCTAACAAAGATGTATGATTACAATATACCAATAAAAAAATTAAAGAAAAAAAAAACGTAAGCCCTGTGTTCAATGAAGGAACAAACCTACACAAAAATATAATTGTCCTGTTATCAGAGTGAGAGTGGCCCTAGACACAACAGTAGAGCAGTGGAAGGGAACTGGGAGAGGGAGATGGGGAGGGGAAAAGGAGGCTGGAGGACAGGAACGGTTCTAATAATTTTATGTCCGTATATGAAGGAATCACTACCAAGCTCACTGACGTGCACGGGGAAGGGGGTGGGATGCGAGGGAAACACCCAAGTGCTGTGGGCGTGTATAGGAGCACGACTCTGAATCTCATTGTAACATATAGTTACAATGCACCAACCAAAGGTGTTTAAAAATTCCACTGGTTCATTTAATTTGATGGACTCCAGTTGCAGCGCTAACCTGACTAGATCAGTCACTCGTAGGCCTGCACTGCCACCCAGTGCCCCTCAGCTGCAAGAGTTGCCGGGCATCGAACTGTGGGGGATTTTAGCTAAGTGAAAGTTCAGCCTTAGATTTTAAAAGTGTGGGCATGGTGGTGGAGACGGCCACTCTCACTCTGATAACAGGACAATTATATTTCTGTGTAGGTTTGTTCCTTCATGGAACACAGGGCTTAAGTTCTTTTTCTATTCTTTAATTTTTTTTATTGGTGTATTGTAATCATACATCTTTGTTAGGTACAAGCTGGTAAAGGCATACATGCACACATTTCTCATTTAACCCTTCCCCAATTCCCAATTCTCGCCCCACTCCCTCGCCCTCCCTCCTTCTCAAGTTCAGTTTAGTGATTGATATGTTTGTGAAAGTGTCGTGTGCATGTTAAGTCACCTTCTTTGCTCATCTACGGGTTCTCCTTCTTTGTCTAGAGTCCCTCTTATATCCCACTTTCTCCCTATCTTCTGTATATTAGGGAAAGCATAGGATTTTTAACTTTTTGTGACTTCTGCATATTAGGGAAAGCATACAATTTTTAACTTTTTGTGACTGGCTAATCTCACTTAACATGTTTTCCAGTTGCATCCATTTCCCTGCAAATAACAAGACTTTGTTCTTCTTTATGGCTGAGTAAAATTCCATTGTGTACATATCCTATAGTTTTGTAATCCATTCATCTGTTGATGGACATCTTGGCTGGTTCCACAGTTTTGCAATTGTGAATTGTGTGGCTATACACATAGATACACATGCATTGGTCTGATAGTTTGGTTTCCATTCTTTTGGGTAGATACCTAGAAGTGGTATTGCTGGTTCATATGGTTCATATGATTCCCAATCATCTGAGGATCCTCCATACTGTTTTCCAAGGTGATTGCACTAATTTGCAATCCCACCAACAATGTATTAGGGTTCCCACTTCTCCATATCCTCACCAGCATTTGGTGTTTGTGTTCTTGATAATTGCCATTCTAATTGGGGTTAGGTGAAATCTCAGGGTAGTTTTGGTTAGCATCTCTGATTGCTAATGATGTTGAACATTTCCTAATACATTTATTGACCATTTGTATTTTTCCTTTTATGAAGTGTCTATTTAGATCCTTTGCCCATTTTTTGATTGGGTTAATTGTTTTCTTAGCTGTGAGTTTCTTGAGCTCTCTGTATATTCTAGATATTAGTCTTCTATTAGAAGAGTAGCTGGCAAAAATTTTCTCCCACTCTGTGTGCTCTCTGTTGAGGTTCTTGATAGTTTTCTTTGCTGCACAGAAGCTCTTCAGTTTAATACAATCCCATGTGTTGATCTTCCTTTGAGTTGCTTGTGCCTTTGGGGTCTTGAATGCCCCTATTGTTACACACACACACACACACACACACACACACACGCACACACACACGCACGCACACACACGAATAAGTCTTAACCTATGAAAAAAATAGTTAGGAGTAATATTGGGTGAAAAACTACAGAAATCATAATAAAGACATAACTTTAAATAAAAGATGAGGTCCATGTTTATATATGGAAATGAAGAACTATGACTATAGCACAATTGATTTCTATTTATTATTCCTCATATGATAACATACTAACATGGTCTTCACTTCTGAGACCCTTCCCCTTGTCTTTTAGAGAATTTTCCACCTGGAGCAGCTACATGACAGCTCTAGCAAAGGGGAAAGTGTCTCTTCCAGGAGTCAGGTGCCCTTTACCTGCCTGGAGAGCCTGCGGGAGCCTGGAGGTGCAACCACCATGGAGCTAAGAGGAGCAGAGTTGAAATCCCACCTGCAGTGTATGGCAGAGCAGAAAGACAAAGAGGTCTGGGTCCCTGATTAGGTCACTGAAACACCACACCAGTCCTGGGCTGATTTCTTGGGACTTACTATGATGCAAACTCCTTATTTAAGTAGCTGTTAAGGTGTTATTTTGTTGTTACCCTGAAAGCCAATTCCTAAATAAGTAGAAGATCTTGCTTCACTAAAGTTTCCATGAGATGCTTCTACTTTAAGATTTACATTTTTTTTCAAAACAGAATTGTGTGTGTGTTGAATGTGTGTGTGTGTGTGTGTGTGTGTGTGTGTGTGTGTGTATGCTGTCTCCTCCAGTCAAGTCAATGCCGATATGATTTTAGGACTTTGGTTGGTGACACCATGGTTCTAATGTCATGAAACCCTGAGCTGTCATTCCTTCCTAATAGTCTCCTCATCTTACCTGCTGCAGAACTGCAGGCTCAAGCATCTGAAGGCTAGGGCATTTCTAAGCAGGGGAAGAGCCAGAGGACACACTCAATGAATTGGAAAAGGCCCATCTTGTTGGAGGCAAGAGGACAAGCAGGAGGCTGGCAGGAGCTTAGCCTCTCATAACAGGCAAGTTCTAAATCACGTGGTGCCTTAAGGAGAGAGGCATATTAAGGACTTGATATTAAATGTAATGGAAAGATTTTTATTTTACAAAAAAATTAGCAGGGTTCCAGCAGGATAAAAACTCTTATTTTGCAAAGATTACTTTCCCTGTTGGCTGGAGACTGGCTTAGAAGAGGTAAGGAGAGAGAACTAAGAAGCCTGCACGGAGCCTGTAGCGTTCGGAAGGAATGAAGCAATGCAAGGTGACGAGATTGGAAATAGAGAGAGAGGAGATTTGATAGGAGCTCTGCGTCATGAACACAGCCCATGGCGTGGACAGCTTGGCATCATGTTGTGCCAGGGCAGTGGGGTAGGTTACTGAGAGGTCACAAAAGTCCCCAGAGATAGGGGACATATGGCTTATTGAGGAAAGTTTACAAGAAACCAGTGACTGCTTCAAGACGACTTCCATGGTGACCTGCCTCAGGGTGCTTTGCCAAGCAGGGCCACCTCTCTCTTCCTCCCAGTGCTCTGTCCAGTGGCAGCCGGCTGAACAAGCAACTCGTGTCCTCTCCACGCACTCTGAACCCCACACCGGTCCACACTCAGAGAGGGATTTCATATGTTAGGCTGGCTTAGTTTGCTTGTGTGACCAGCATCCCAAGGAGCAGCCATGCTGGTTTGCATGCAAGAAAGCAGCTTTCTACAGATAAAGAAAGAAGTAACTAACTGCTCCCTTTCCCAGTGTGCAAAAAAGAAAGCCAGCGGCCAGCCGGGCTTGGTGGCACACACTTGTAATCCCAGCATTCGGGAGGCTGAGACCGGAGGATCCGGGTTCGCGGCCAGCCTCAGCTGTATAGTGAGGCACTCCGCAACTTAGTGAGACTCGGTTTCAAAAATAAAGAATAAAAAAATAGGGCTGGGGGTGTAGCTCGGAGGTAGAATGCCCCTGAGTTCAATCCCCAGTACCGCAAAAAAAAAAAAAAAAAAAAAAAAAAAAAAAAAAGAAAGCGAGCGGCCTTCAGGACAATATGTACCTGGATTTTCCAGCCCGGGCTTGCTCTGACTGTTTGCTTGACTGGGCTAGGTCTGGGAAGACAGAAAGGGGGCACTCAGAGACACGATGTTTTTCTGTCCCCTTTTTCTTTAAGAATGGTGCACTTGGGAAGTAGAATCAACAGGACGTGGACAGCAAGTGAGAGGAGGGCAGCGATGAGTCCCAGAGAGCCAGGGTAAAGGAAGGCGCTGGTTCCTGGGATGGGAGCCTGGAGGCCAGTGAAGAGGGGCGGAGGGGAGTGGATTAGGAGAACGCTCCAGTGCCTGGTGCCCTCCACTCCAGCTCAGTCCCCTGGCCCCGTGCTGAGCCCTCTACCAGGACAACACAGGTGACAGCCCAGGGAGACAAGCCAGGCAGGGGAGACACAGGCGGTACAAAACCAGCCTCCAGAACCTGCTTAGAGGAATCCCAGAGAAGACGAACATGGGTAAGAATAATTGAAAAGACCCTGGAAACGGAAATTAAGGTATGACACAGTTAAGCCAAGCGTGGTACACGCCCAGTACTTGGTAGGCAAGGCACTTGAGTTAATCATCACCTACGGCTTTCATAACCGGTATTTTGTGATGTGATTTCCTTTTGTAGACTAAAAGAAAGTGAGACGGGGAATGGTAACCTGCATGAATGCGTGCGACCAGTTCTCAGGAGATCAGTCTTAGGAAAGAGAGGGAGAGCAAGTCAAAATTCAGGAAACTCGATTGTTTAAATGTTCCTACGTCCTGGTGCCCCTGGAAAGCCAATGGTAGACTTGGTGGCGAATCCCACGGAAACACTGTTGCTGGAGAACACTGCTTCGGGTGCCTGCTTTGTCCTTCTTGGATGAGGATACAAATTCTAGGATTTTATTTATTTTATTTATTTATTTATTTATTTATTTATTTATTTATTTATTTATTTATTTATTTATTTTTACTTTGAGTGCATCACCAGACTAGTTCCCTTTCCTGCTGACTGCACACTTAGATGTCGTTTCTCAGGATGACTTGCAGCCAGGCTGGCCACACACCGTGCCCTTCAGCTCTGGCCCCCAAACTTCCTATATAACTCCCAGCCTTTTCTTGGCCTCACCAGTCACCGAATGCAGTGGTTCGGTGGGCCTGAGGCTCCAGGGGTGGAAGCGTCCAGCATGAGTGAGTTCAGGAAAACATCTCTTCCCCTCAGCTCTCCTCCGGCGCCACCAACTCATGCTAGTCTGTGACATGATGGGAAATAATCCTGCCATGTACTAATCCATTGAGGTTCGGGTTGTTTGCTTCAGAAGCTAGTCTATCCTGGTGGACATCTTTTCTTTTAAATATCTGCAAACTGTGAATCAAATCTCTCCAAAGAACATGACTTTGCTTTGAGTTCATATCTTAAGGACCCAGTTGGCACTAAATTGACCTGCATGTATCATCACTGTCTTTGTGTCTTAGGGTTTGTATTTTGGGGCGGAGGAGATGGGCAGGTTTCTCATATTCAGATTGCTAAATATGCTTATTTATAAAATACGTAGACTTATTTTTACAATTTTAAAATATGTTTATTCCCATCACTAAAAATTTTTTGCTTATACACAAAGACTACAAAATGAAAGCATCACTCAGATAAAGATATAAATATGTAATTTTTCCAAATCTTTGTGAATGTTGTTGTTCTAATACAGAGAATCATCTCTATTTTTTTTTCATTTATAAAATTCCATGATTCTAAATAACTCTTCTTCTGCTTGTAAGTAACTTAATCCTGTCCATTCTATGACAATTCCACAACCCTTCTTCCTCTTCCTCTTCTTCTTCTTTTTTAATTGGTGCATTGTAAAATACATCTTGATGAAGCTCAGGTTACTGGAGGTATATGTGCACACAGTACTATTGAGCCCCTCCCATTTCCCGCCCTCTTCCCTCTCCCTCCCCGCCTTCCCACGCTCACCATGTGCATCACACCCACTGAGGTGTTTCCCTCTTCAAGTCCTCCTCCCCTGCCCCCATCTCCCTCAGTTAGGTCCCCTCCTTCACCCCACTGCGGTTTCTCCGCTTTTCTGGAGTCCCTCCTGCTCCCGATTTCTCCCTAGCTTCCGCATATGAGGGAGGACATCCAACTTTCACTTTTTGTGACTGTCTAATCTCACTTAGCATAATGTTCTTCAGTTCCATCCATTTTCCTGCAAATGACATAATTTTGTTCTTCTTTATGGCTGTGTAGAATTCCTTTGTGTATATTTCCCATAGTTTTGTAATCCATTCATCTGTTGATGGACATTTCGGCTGATTCCATAGTTTGGCATTTATGAATTCCCAGGACACTTCTTATTGACTGGGAAATGCAAAGTCACAGCTACTAAAATGACCAGTGTGGCTATGACTCCAAATTCGGTGGCGTGACTTCCCTCTGCTTTTGGAGCACAGTCTGAGAGCTCTTGGTCATCTGTCCCTGCCTGCCCCTGGCCTTCATTCCCTGACCCTCCTTCTCATGCTCCAGGAGCTCCAGCTGTTCCGACGCCAGCTGTGCTGGGTTCTTCGCCTTTGCACACTCTCTTTCTCCTGCTTGGTCTGGGCCAGCCAGGGTCAGCTGGGGTAGGAACCCAGTGGGTAGGAACCCTCTGGGCTCGCCATGGGTGGACTGAGCTGGTTAAGATCTCTGTGGTCAAGGTTACAATCCCAGAGGACCAGCAGCAGCGCTTGGTGGAAAGAGGAGGATGGGACAGGGTGGTCAAAGAGCCCGCGAGCCACTCTACACTGTGAGCTTGCTTTTAGCACTGGGGTGAGAGCCCTGGGCTCCCAAGCACCATCCTTAGGGCACTTGCTGCACAGCGCCCTGACCTGTGAGCTGTCCCAGCTGTGTAATCTTGGACAAAAGAGTAAACCCTTCAAGCAGCCTCTTTCTTATGGATTAAGTGCACATCATAGTGGCTAGAACGATGACATTATGAAACCAGCTGCTCCAGCAGCCTGCTTAAAATAAGGGCCTTCCTTCTCACCTCTGGTCACCTATGACCTCTTGGGGCCCTGGGAAGGCGCTCCTGCCTCCTACCCTCTCCGTAACTTTGTTTTGGACTGGCCTATACCTGAGTGAGACGTCATCCCATTCGTTTAAGTATGTTTAAAATATACTCCAGACAGGGGTTTGTGTGTGTGTGTGTTTAAAGGTTACTCCCTGCCTGGCCTGGTGGCGCACGCTTGTAATCCCAGTACTTGGGAGGCTGAGACCAGAGGATCTGGGTTCGTGGCCAGCCTCAGCTACCTAGTGAGGCCCTCCACAACTTAGTGAGACCCTGTTTCAAAATAAAGAATTAAAAATGGGACTGGGGGTGTAGCTCGGAGGTAGAATGCCCCTGGGTTCAATCCCTAGCACAGCAATTAAATAAATAAATAAATAAATAAATAAATAAATAAATAAATAAATAAATACTTGTCTAAAAAATAAAATAAAATAAAAGTTACTCCTGACCTAGCCTTAGCGGAATCTTTCTGAAGAGATCTCAGAGAACCCTGAAAGATCCCAATAGATTACAGCACAGCACATGCAGAAAGTTGCTACTTACTGGGTTTGGAGGTCACGGACTTGAGGATGGCCGTGGGCAAGGGAGGGCATGGGAGGGGCGGGATGAAGCGTGTGTATATGGTCTATATGCATGTGGGAGGGGGTGAGGGAGGGCCAAGGGCAGGAGGGGACTCCAGTGTTCTTGCTTTTCCTGTGAGAAGGTCTATGGGGGACAGGCCTTCACAGGTCAGTTCTATGGATCCTCACTGTGCCCTGAGGTAAGAGCTCCAGCCTCTGGGCTACACAGGATAGAACAGAGGCCGGGGGAGTTCTGCATCCTGCCTGAGGCTGCAGGGGTGGTGTTTGGAGAACGCTTCTAGTTGAACGCAGGTGTGCTGGAGCACAAGCCCTTGCGTCTTCCTGGCAGCTCATCACCCCCCAAGGAGGAACCGATGCAACTGCCGTCCCTTTGGCCTGCTGGGGCCTCTTTTTAAAGAACTCAGTGCTATGGAAATCACTCCCCCAGAAGGCTTCTCAAAAGGCTCCTCACCTGGCTGAGCATGGTGGTGCGCACCTATAATCTCAGTACTTGGGAGGCTGAGACAGGAGGATCGCAGGTTGGAGACCAGCCTCAGCAACTTAGCAGGCTCTCAGTAACCTACGGAGACCCTGTTTGAGAACAGAAAATAAAGCGCTGAGGGGGGCTCAGAGGTAGAATACCCCTGGTTTCAATAACCAGCACCGAAACAAAACAAAAAAGTAAATCAAAGCAAAACAAGCAGAATGCCTCTTCTGGCTGTTTGTTTCCAGGCAGCGCCCGCATCGGTGCCATAGTGGTCATCCTCTTCCTGTACCCTAACCCCCTCCCTCACACTTCCTCTTTCTGGGTCCCCCCTGACCAGCTGGGCTGAGTGACCACAGGCGGCGTGAGTGGAGAGCGCCCGGGACTGTCCGATCGTGTCGGGCTCTGGAAGATGACTGGGAGAGAAGGCACAGAGGGCCTGGGGGAGGAGCCCCAGCCCCACCAGGAGGGGAACAAGCTTCTGCCGCGCATCTTCTGTGTTTTCCAGTCTTCCTATGGCCTTGTGTTTCCCACAGAAGAGCTCTGGAGACAAGCGAGGCTTACCTCGCCTGCTCACCCTGCCCTCATTAACGATGGTCCAAATCAGAGCGAGAATGGTTATTGCAGAAAAAATAAGTACCCATTTGGGATTCAGACTTATATCCCTGCCCTGGCTCTGGAGTGGAAACAGCTTTCTATGTGCAAAGGTGAATTCAGATGATTACATTGAGAGGCCAGCCGAAACTCCCGAGAAACACATTCTTGATTCTAGGTTTCAGGGGGAAACAGTTTTATTGAATATGAAGACAAAAGAGACTAAACTAGGTTAATGATGGTGGTAGTCATTGATTATTTTTCCTGTGGCGCTGGTTAGAACTAGAAGAGTGGTTATAAAGGACACCCACTTTCTAATTAGAGTATCAATTGCACTGAGGGACCATTTCTAAACTGCCCAGAGCCCAGCTTGGTTTGACTTTGACCTCCAAGTCATAGTGCTGTGTCACACTATTTCTGCACAGAGCTGCCTCTTCACAAGCAATGTTATCCTAGGTCTCTCTTACACACACGTACACACACACACACACACACACATACACACACACATTTTCAGCATACTCATAAATGTAGCTTTATTAATTGTTACCAGTGATGAAATATTTAAAATGCCAAAATAAACCTCAGCCTCTTCTAAAGAACAGTAGTAGCCAGAATATGCAGATTCCAAATCCGTGTTTGTCAAATAGTAATAAAAAGCACCAGTCACGGCTGGCAACTGCAATGTGATGCTGTCGCCAGCAGGTGGCAGTGGCGTGTAGGAAGAAAAGTTGTGCTGTGAGACGGAGGTCCCCGGGATAGAGGAAGGGCGGCTGGCTTTGGAGCATTGCATGGAAGTCAGCAGGGCCTTAGCTGTGCGGTGGCTGCAATAGGTGGGCAGCAGAGTCTCGCAGCTTGGGTAACTCACACTCAGGGGGAATGTGTTCTCAACTCTCAGGCAGAATCATTCATACTGTTCTTGGAAAATAATTTAAAAACCAAACCCACCTACAGCTCTTTTCTGCTCATGGGCCTTCAGCGTTTGCACTTCACGAAGGGACCAAGAAATCAGAAAGGCAAACCTGCGCATATTTCTACAAGACCTAGAAAGAATTTGGCTTCTCGTGGTGGCGCATGCCTGTAATCCCAGTACTTAAGAGGCTGAGACAGGAGGATCGCAGGTTTGAGGCCAGCTTCAACTATTTAGTGAGACTTCAGCAACTTAGGGAAGCCCTGTTTAAAAAAAAAAAAAAAAAAAATAGGCCTGGAGTGTAACTTTGAGGTAGAATGTCCCTGGGTTCAGTCCCCATACAGCATACAGAAGGGGGAAAAAAAAGTGAATATTTACATTTGTTTGGCTATTGTAGCAAGTGTTCACTTCTCCACTGACTGACTGTATATAAAATTCCATTTCTCCTGCAATTGTGATGTGACCTCCCAAATGTACAGAAAAAGAAGACAAACAACCTGCCCTAGAGCTATGGATTAACTGCTAGTTATTGATCATCTACTCTAGGGCAATCATTTTACTTTATAAGCATTATCTCATTTAATCTTGCTTACCACCCCAAAAAGAAAAGAAGGACCATTAGTGTCACTTGACAGGTAAAGAAACTGAGGTTCCCAGTTCACATCGTGCCCAAATCCAGTAAATATTAAGCTCTGGATCTGAAAGCAGACTGCAGCAAAACTACGTGGTGTGACCGCAAGGTGAACAGGCCTGAGACATTTGCCCGTACCGTCCTGTTGATACTTCAGCATGGCGCTTTTCAAACATTAAGCAAATGTGTACCAGTCACAAATCACCTGGGACTCATAAAACTGGAATCTCAGGAGACCAGGAGAGGAAGGGGGGCAGCGGGAGGAAGGGGAAAGGGAAAAGGGAGGTACTGGAGAAGGGAATTGACCAATGATGACGTGTATATACAAATATGGAACAACAAATCTCACTCGTATGCATAATTATAATACACCAGTAAAAAGACTTGTGAAGAAAAATATAAAAATTAAAATCAGAAATCTGATTTGGGTGGGGAGGGAATTTGCATTGCTAATGAGTTCTTGGGTGGTATCAAAGGTGCAGTTTGGGGGACCACACTTTGAGTAGCGGGGTGTCAATTTGCAGAGGTTTCTAATGGTCTCAGTAATTGCTTTCTCAGAACACTACTAAGCCAAAAGAAAATTCCTACTCTATTTTTTAAGTTGTTAGGCCCAAACTAACTCAGGTATGTTCTGGAAACTTAGTTATTTGAAAAAATTACATATATATATGTACACACACTTGTTTTATTTTCTTCTTTTTTTTTTGCGGTACTGGGGATTGAACTCAGGGGCATTCTACCTCCGAGCTACACCCCCAACCCTATTTTTTTTTTATTATTTATTTTGAAACTGAGTCTCACTAAGTTGTGGAGTGCCTCCCTAGGCAGCTGAGGCTGGCCACGAACCCGGATCCTCTGGTCTCAGCCTCCCAAATGCTGGGATTACAAGTGTGCGCCACCACACCCGGCTCTATTTTCTTCTTGAATTACTACAATTCCATATTAATCGGATATAGGCACCCCTGCACAACTACGTGAATGTTGAGATCAGATTGGATAAAACCACCCTCATTTTCTATTCCCTGCAGATGTTTTGTTATACTTCCTCTTTAGCAAAGCAACAGCTGAAAACCCAGGTTAAAAATGATATATCATCAAAAGGAATTTTGTGCATGTTGAAATGGGGAACGGCTTGAATGCGGAGTCTGATAGATATCTTTCAGAAATCCGTGCTGCATTTCTCTTAGAAATGTAAAATATGCCAAGTGTGGTGGCCCACACCTGCAATCCCAGTACTTGGGAGACTGAGACAAGAGGATCACAGGTTTGAGGACAGCCTCAGCAACTTAACCAAGTCCCTCACCAACTCAGTGAAATGCTGTTTCAAAATTAAAAAAGTAAACACACACACACACACACACACACACACACACACCACGCTCATTAAAAAAAAAGAAAGAAAGAAAAGAAACAAAAGAAATATGAAATATCGTGTGGCACCTGGGCTCCTTGGCACAGTTTGGGAACAGAGTCCTTAATGAATTCTGACTTGTATGAAAAACAGCAATGAGAAGTAAAGAGATCTTTGAGCCAGGCGTGGTGGCACACACTTGTAATCCCAGCATTTGGGAGGCTGAGACTTGAGGATCCCGGTAGACAGCTTCAGATACCTAGTGAGGCCCTCTGCAGTTTAGAGAGACCCTGTTTCAAAAATAGAGAATAAAAATAGGGCTGGGGGTGGAGCTCCTAGGTAGAATGCCCCTGAGTTCAATTCCCAGTACCGCAAAAAAATAAAAAAATAAAAGAAGAAGAAGTAAAGAGATCTTTGGACCAGGAACCAAGAGATTCTCACGAAACTACTGGCTACCTTACCTCTTGATCCCTTTTCTGACTCCACAGGGCTCATCTTAACTAGACGTCAGCATCGTTCTGATATTATTTCTACAATCCTAATGTTTAGTAAACATGTCCTCACAAACAACCCTAGCTCCCTGTGAGATCAGGCGGCTGGGGGCAAGGGCCTTGTCTCATTCAGCCTTGCACCTCACAGTGACTTTCGCACAGTAACTGCTCAGTAAAAAGCCTTTTGAAAACATTTTATTTCCCATCTGTGTGGGAGGGGTAGTTTTTAATACTACTTTAATCCCCCAAACACTTTTATGCATAAAATATGCATTGGAATGGCTGGGGTTTTAGTAGAAATTTTAAAAAGAAGTAAAGTAGAGACAGTTGTTATCAATGAATTCCAGAGAGTCAGGAATATCCATGGCTGGGGGCCAGAATTCAGAGGCGAAAACTGAGATTACAAATATAGGATAACTCTTCCTACCTCCAAGGACATGGGCTTGTCACTCCATCCTTTACCTCGGCCTCCCTCTGTCTAATGGGGCCATGACAGTGTTCTCTGCCCATGGGGAAACTAAGAGCATCTGGAAAAGCAGGGCAGGGACAGAGCGTGGTGAGTTCGGCATCTCCTCTACCTCTCTGATCTCTCAGCATCCCCTCCACAGAGTGGACTGCGTGCAGTATGTTTAACAAACGACACTGGACTCCCCCAAATCATGACCAGTGAGCAGAGATCCCCTCCCAATGCTGCTGCTTTAATTATGGGGCTCAAATGAGATGCAGGTAATTGGAAAGAAGCCATTAGCAGAGGACAAGGAGACACTCAGTCTCTATCCACTTCAGAGGGAACAGACTGGGCATCCTAAGTCAGTTCATCTCGTAAATATTGATGCCCTTTGGGACAGCGCCTTTCACCCTGATCCAGAGAACAAAAGACAATGGACGTTGGCAGATAACCCTGTGGAACGGCTTTTCCTTAGGAATGAAAATTGCAAGTTCAGAATCTTCTAATTCTTCCTTAAAACAGCAGAACCACCTTCCAATTCCATCTTAATGAGGTTGAATTGTGTTCTTCTATTTCCTTAACTCAGCAGCCCCTCCCGCCCCGCCCCCGCTCCGGAGCTGACCGGCCTCGGAGTTCTACCAGCCCCCTCTGTGGAGACGCAGACAGACCCAACCACATCTGTCAGTGAATCCCCAAGGTCCCCTTGGGTCACCGTTGATCATCATTGATTTTTTGCCCTATTAACTGTTCAACATACAGCAGACCAAACACACATTGAGGGAATGAAGAACTCTAAGTGTGTCAGTTAGGATTAGGGCTCATCAAAGAAACAGAACCAATAACATACACACATGCACACACACACACACACACACACACACACACACACACACACACACTGGCTCATGTGATTGTGGAGTATGAAATCTGCAGGGTAGGCCAGCAGACTGGAAACTCAAACAGTCTCGACATTACAGTCTTCAAGAAATGTCAGTCTTAAGACCTTTAATGGATTGCATGTGGTGCACCCACTTTCTGCTTTACTCAAAGTCTCCTGATTTAAATGGAAAGCACATCTAAGTAAATTCCCTCACGGTGACATCTAGACCTGGTCAAACAACGGTGCACCATCACTTAGCCACGTGGGCCCCTAAATGAACTATCCCAGGTGCTCTTTAAAAATAACGGCAGCTCCCCAAAGCAGCCCAAAATAAGGTCTATCAGGATTCAACTGAGGCTACCCTAAGGTGAGTCAAACCGAGGGGCAGGAAAGATTCTGGAAGGATCCTCTTAGGAGAAGGAAGTACTCAAGTTCTTGGATCAGTACACCGTGTCTTGGCTGTGTGGACCTGCACGGTGAAGGGGACGCCTGGGGGGGGGGGCGGGGGCGCAGGTGCCACCTGGCCTGTCATCCATGGCTCCTGTCATCATCAGGCTCTGCTCCACCAGTGAGTCGCATTCAGAATTGAAGAAGGCGATGGAGCTGCAGGAAAATCACCTGTAGAAATAGTCCCTGGGGGAAAGGACTGTCTCTTCCTCAGCCCTGGCCCACCCTGTGCAGAAAGGGGGCCAGCTCAGGATCGGCCCAAAGGCGCAGGGTAAGTGGAGCAAGGCTGGCTGGCGTGGACCTGGGTGCCTGTGAGGAAGGTGTAGCTGCAAACGTTTTGCTGGCTGATGGAAAGCTGTTAACCCTCCCGACAGGTGCTGCAGGGAGAGGTGTCACTCGGTGATTCCAGGAGCACCAGGCTGGGGGTCCTGAGCAGAGCACTGGCCCTTTGACCTTCAGCCCCTCTTTCCCATCTGCAGGGGTCCTGTGGGCTTTGTGAACAGGGATCCCGCCTGCCTCCCTCAGGGATCCCAACCTGCCTACCCCACCCCCAGTGAGCTTCTGAAAGGCAACTCTAAGAGTGCCATTCCTTCCCACAATGCCTTGCAAGGGTTCCCCAGTGATGGGTAGCCAAGGTCAAAAGGTAGCTTCCCCCTGTGCACAGCCCGGGAGCCCCTCTGTGACTCGCCTACCTCTAATGGCTTTGAGTCCCTCTGCTCTCTTTGCTTTTTTTTTTTTTTTTTTTTTTTCCGCGATACTGGGGATGGAACCCAGGGGCATTCTAACCTCTGAGCTATACCTTCAGCTGTAATTATTATTCTTTATTTTGAAACAGGGTCTCACTAAGTTGCAGAGGGCCTCACTAAGTAGCTGAGGCTGGCTGCAAACCTGTGATCCTCCTGTCTCAGCCTGCCAAGTCCTGGGATTACAAGACTGCTCCACCATGCCGGCTCTCTCTTTGCATTTTTTTTTTTTTTTTTTTATCTAACAGTTAATTTTTCTAACCTCCCAGGCTATTCTAGATCTCCTTCCCTTGGAAGTGCCTTTTTCTCTTGTGTCCACCCTTCATTCTTTTCTGTCTGTCTACCTGTCCTCCTGTCTCCTTAAGCCTTTTCTGGTCCACCTCTTCCTCCTGGCCATGTCAAGTGTGGCTTCTGTTGCTCGGCTGCTCATCGATTACGGCATCTGTTACAGTGGCGTGTACTGATTCATCTTCCTGATGTACTTGTTTATCTTCATGCACTTATTTACCTTCAGGACAGAGGTGACTCAGCCTCAATGTTTGGCACAGGGTAGGCGCTCATTCCTCAACTGGAAAAGTGAGAAGGGCATTTAGTAAGCACTTACTCATCTGCTGGCCTGGAAGTCCCATTTTTCTTTCCCACGCAGCACAGGGACAATTCTGAGATGGATCCCAGGCTGAACACCTCCTGGCTGGTCAGCCTACCTGTAGCTCAGGGTCAGGGAGACTGGAGTGTGCTGGAATAAGACAAGAAGTAGGGCTGGCGTCACTGTGGAGTGACGAGGGGACCTGAGGGAGCCCCCAGAAGCCTGCTGGGGTGAGGAGAAGACAGAACACAACTAAGGGTGGGATTGGAAGTCAGCGTTCCATAGCGATCACAGAAGGCCGGTGTTAGGATGAGGCTCCTGCCCCCGGTCCAACAGCGGAGACTAAAAGTCAAGTAGAGCATGCTGAAGTTTCCTATCACCAAACCAAAGCTAAGTTATTTGGCCTCCTGAGAGATCAGGACAGAGAGATATTAGTCAACTTTCCCAGACTAGACTCAATTCATGTGACAACGAGGGCCCCTCTGCTGCCATTCTTACAGGCAAAGTCACCTGATGTTAACTGATCGGTTATTTTTCTGTTGTTCTGTTTCTGTATTGCTGTAACTTTGAAAGTACCTTTGAAGTGACCCCTCCACTTTTTATTCTTCATTCCTGCTTTCTTTAGCTTTTCTGTGTCTATAAAATTAACTCCTCTGTTCAGCTTTTTGGAATATTTATCCTATTTTATGGAATGAAGTGTTGCTTGATTCTGGATTCAAAAATAAAGCCAATGAAAATCTTGAAACTAAATTCGTTGTTGTTTAGCCTGTTTAAAAAAAAAGGTTAAGTATTTTTTTTCTCTATCTTTCGGTGCCGGAGATTGAACCCAGGGCCTCACGGGTGCTGAGTATACTCTCTACCACGGAGCTACGCTGCCATCATTTTGTACTTTAATATCAGCATTTCAGAAATATTTCTGTGGAGCTGAAAACTGACATCTGTGTGTGTGTGTGTGTGTGTGTGTGTGTGTACATGTGTGTGAGTCTGTGTAGTACAATGTCTACCAGGAACCAGTTAATTAATTAAAGGCCACAACTGCTAAGAATATTGGATCAGGTAGGTAAACTAAGACTGAATTAATATCTAGAGGAAGCAGAGGTTTTAAGTGCATGATCTCAATGACTTCTCCATCAGGTAAGTAAGGTATATCAAATCATTTCCAGCTGGGCACACTGGCATACACCTATAATCCAGTGCTTGGCATGCTAAGACCAGAGGAGAGCAGGTTTGAGGCCAGCCTCAGCAACTTAGCCAGACTCTCACAACTTAGCAATACCCCATTTTAAAGTTAAGAAAGAAAATAAAGTAAAAAGGCTGGGGGTCCAGTTGGGAGGTAGAACCCCTGGGTTCAATCGTCAGTAACAACAGCAAAAACAACAACAACAACAAAAAACACCCAAATCATTTCTACCCCCTGAAGACGCTGACTACCTTACCACTGGAGGCGCAGCTAGCGAGTGGCTGGGCTCTGATTCCACGAGTCTAGGCCCTAGTCCCCTGTCATACCACATGCCCTCCCTAGGTATTTACTCCCGCTCTCAAATTGTTTCCATGCTTTTTGTACAGAAGAGTCCTGAGGACAATTTAGATGTTTTACTTTCCGAAGTGGACTTAATTAGAAAAGCTTGTCCCGTACACCTCTAGATCCTGGATCGGGGTGAGGGGGGAGAACCCCCAAGATCCTTTACCCTGCCCCAGCACCTTCATATACCTGATCCAGATTTTCTTACTGGACTGAGCTCAGGATTTGGAACCATCCTGAGTGTCACCCAGCCTTCTCCAATCCCCGGGTATCAGCTGCTCTTCCTTGATGCAAAACACACGAGTCACCTCCTCGGCCCATCAGCTTCAGAATCAGCAGGTGATGCTGAAGTTAAATTTGCTGATATTCTTTAATATGGAAGGCAGCATCCAATGCAGCAGGTTACAGTGTTAAAAATGCTGAACATTTCCTTTTTTCTCTCCCTGTGTCCTCCCCTGAGTTCCTACTCTCTGCAGACCTGTGGTGTGGTAGGAGGTGGACTTTTAGGAGCTTCAAATTAATGCCAGATCAGAGCCTTTGATAAAGAGTACAAGAAATCCTTTTGACCTGAAGTGACCCCAGAACAGGCCTATCACCCTGGTTCTCTGGGCAAGGGCAACCATTTCCCAGAAAGACCCAAGTAGAAGGTGTACTTTGGCCAGTGGAATGTTTACTTTGTGCCTCCTTCAGGCCAGGCCCAGTGCTGGAAACTTTCACATGTTATCTTTGAGTGTGTGGTACTGGAAATTGAAGCCAGGGGCATCCTACCTCCAAACTACACCCTCAGCCCTTTTTATTTTTTATTTTTTTCATTTTGAAGCAGGGTCTTCCTAAGTTGTGAGGGTCTTGCTAAGTTGCTGAGGCAGACTTGAACCTGCTATTCTCCTGTCTTAGCCTCCCAAGTACTGGGATTACATACCACCATACCTGTTTGCATGTTTTTGCATTTACTCCTCCCAATAGCCTCACAAAATCTTTATTTATAATTTTTTTTTCTGATGAGGTAGTTATAATCCCAAGTGGTAAAGACATATGATTAAGATCAAGTCCAAGTCAATGATAGGGAGCCTGAAATTGAACCAGGACTCCCTGAAAGCAAAGCATAAAACTCTGACTGCAGATTGGAAGGATTTATTACCATAGCATGCAGAATATATTCTTTAGCTTGCCCTCTTTGCTTTGACTCAGCTGTCCTGAGGTCTGAAGGAACTCTTCTTCCCATTCTCAAATCTCAACTCCTCTGTGAATTCCTCCAAGACCTCCTCGGCAGCACTTAACTCCAGTCCCTTTCTCCTGGGTTCCAGAATGGGCATTTAGTTAGCCCTAGACATGGTAGGTGAGCAGTGTTTGCATGTGACCTCCTCCACATGGTGTGTGCTCAGAGAAGGCTAGGATTGTGTGTCTTATCTTGTCTCTGAATCCTCAGTGCTCGGAAAGCAATCCAAAAATACCCAAGGAATGAGGGAATAAAGACACCAATGAATTTCAGTGAACCCCAGAACTTAAGACTAGAAAACTACCTGGGCATAGTGGCACAGCCAATAATCCAAGTATTTGGTCTCAAGTTTGAGGCCAGCCGCAGCAACTTAGAGACCTAGTGAGACCCTGTTTCAAAATAAAAAATAAATAAGTAAAAAGGGTTGGGGTGTTGGTAGGAGGTAGAATGCCCTTGGATCAATTCCCACTAACACTTGACCCCCCATACACACAGACTAAAAACTCACAAAGGACAATGAATGTCTCTTTGTACCTTCAAATTATATCCCCATGCTTTTAATGTAGAAAGGTCCTGAGGACAATTTAGAATAGCTAAATCTCAAAATAAGAACAAAAGCTGGATAAGACAAATGTTGTCTTTCTCATGCTTTGGGGTATTTGGTTGGAATGACCTTTATTAGCTAATGGGAGAAATAAAGTAGCGACTCCCCAGGTTCACAAACTGCACCTTAGGGACCTGGTTGTCTTCACCTAGGAGAGAAGAAATAGTTTGTTTTCTTTTCCAGAGAAGAGAAGGTGGCACCAGGATCTCCTGGGCCCACAGACTCTAGGATAAATACCTAATGAGCTTGTGCATCTAAGACACTTGGAAAAGGTCCTTTCCCAAAGTGGTCTGGGAGACTAAAGGGCCGGGTGGTTTCAAAGAGCCTCAGCATGACTGAGGACCACCCATGCACTTTATCTCTGTGTTGAGCTCCTACGATTTCAGCAACTGTAGAGCATGCATCAATAGATGCAATAGGAAAAGTTTTATTTATTGATTTTATGCACACATCTTCAGTTGTAGTATCAAAAAGTAAAAGAAGGCTGCACTTGCAGTCAGTAAATGTGTGTCTTGAATATGTTGTTAAATAGTTAATAATTTTGGAGAAGTTATTTTCCATCCCTGTCCCTCATTTTGTCTCTTCTGTAAAATGAAAAGATGGACAATATATGTCAAGGGCCTTAAAAATATCAACACCATTTATCTTGGTAAGTCTACATCTATTAACCTTACCTGAAGAAATAACCAGATATATCTATGTAAAAAGGTACACACCACTGCATTATCTATAAAATGGAGAACCCGAAAGATAACTGAGGATTCATTATTAGAGTCAAGGGAACTACACTGCATTCATTGAATGAAATGTAGCACAATGATTTGGAATGATTAGGAAGGAGAATTCAGAAGCACGTGTGCTAGCTCATTTGGATATTTGCAATGTTACACCAATGGTCTCCCCAAAGCTGTCAGGAATACACTTAGAGTTGAAGAAATTAGATGTGTTACTTATTGTAGAAGAAGCAGCTTCTGGAGACAAAGGGACAGAGTGACTTAGGAAGGACCAGCACACAGAACTCGACAAGTAGAGATTTGACCCCAGAGGGGGGGATGGGCCCTTCCCATTCCAACATCATCTAGAGGAGACCCAACAAGGCTTGAACTTAAGCTGTTCCCTAGGTACTGACTCTCCCTAAGGCAGTTATTATTCTCCAGGGAATGTGAGCTCAGGTAGAGAAAAAGAGGACAGTATCCAAGGAGGGCAAAAGGAGCCAGGAGCCAACAGAATGGCATCAGGCTGGAACACTTACGCACGTACATGGATGAAGCACGTCTACTGCACAGGGCAGAGCGTGACTGTAAAATAAGCATCATAAATGTCTTCAAAAAAAGAAGGCAACGATAATCGGTAGCACGAGGCTGGAACTAGCAATTATTATAACGATGGGGCGAGAAAAATAGAATCACTGACATCAAGAGCTCAGTGGTAAGTGGAAGTGGAGGCAAAGAGGGAATGCGTGACTAAAGTTCAGTCTGGGACGTTCTCGCAGAGGGGGCAAGAAAGGGCCAGGATGGGAGAAAACATGTTACACATTAACAGGTGCATAGGAGAGAGAAAGGACTGCCAGCAACTCTGTAACAGGAGATCTAGAGGGAGGGAAAAAAACAAATGGAGGGGAAGAGCTTAAAATTAGTGAAGATTCAGAATATTCCTGATTTTTTAAAATTTTGCTACTGGGGATTGAACCAAGGGACGTTCTACCTCTGAGCTGTACCCCTCGCCCTATTTAATTCTGAAACAGGATCTCTCTTAGTTGTTGAAAGTCTCACTAAGTTGTTGAGGCTGGCCTGGAACCTGTAATCTTCCTGTCTCAGCCTCCCAAATACTGGGATTACAGAGGTGCACCACCATCCCTGGGCTTGAGAATGTTCCTGATTTAAAGTGCCTCCCCCTCCCCACTTTCTGCACTCCCATCACACTGACTTCCTTTAGAAGCCTTGATCCCTCCTGTGGGACTAACATCTGCTCTTCCTGCCACCTGGAACTCTTCCACGCTCCTACTCCTCCTCCTTCTTCACTTGGTAAATTCTCAAGGATTCTCAAGATCTCGGTTGGAATATTATTCCTTTGAGGTGGATTTTCATAACTACCTCTCACCCCCTAGTTAGGCCAGGCTTTCTTGTCCTAAACTCCCATGGCCCCAGTGGTGTAGCCAGCATCCTTATATCTAAGTCCATACCTGAATTATTTTGTGTTTCACTGCTGTCCATCTAGTGACTTTGATACCAGTAGAAGAACATAGAACTTTGAATGAAAGTCCAGAATCCGATTGATGAGACTTTCGTTTTGGAAGTATGTGTTGCTTGTGAAGTGAGAGCAAGAAGGTCACAACAGCAGGGGAGGGTGTGAGGACGGGGGCTGCAGGGAGGGTTGGAGGGGAAGAAAGGGTAGGAGGCGGCTCGGAGGGGAGGCTGAAGCATCTTGGGATTGGGCGAAAAGTTCAAGGAGGAGAGTAAGAGAAGAGAACCAAATGCAAAAGTGGTCCACTAGAGAAAGCCCTTAGTAGAAGAACGACCATGCACTCTTGCCTGGAAGTCGAATCCCACGGGTCGTCCTTGCCCTCAGTGTGAGGTGTGCGCCTTGGGTACTCTCTTCTGAGACTGTTTCTCCTTCCTGCTCTCTGGGCCTGGGGTTGCTACGGCCGTGAGTCCGCTGCTGAACGCACCTGCCACATGCAGATATTCAGGGAATATGGTTCCCTTTTGACTTCTTTCTGTTCCTCTTTATGCAGCTCAGAAGTGGCTGGGCATCCAGGCTGGCTTCTCGAGAGCAAAGGCATCTCAGCATGTATTTGTACGTGAGGAGGAGCTTCCTGGTCAGCTTTCTGGGAGTTGCCATCCAGTTCATTAGTATCTAACATCTAGCATTTAGCATGACGTTCCTAAATCCTACTATCTGCTACATGAGGATGCTAAAATATCTTCCAAATTAAAACTCGGTGTTTCTATATACACAATAGGATGGACTGCTTATATAGTTGGCTATCTTTAGCTATAGACGCCCAAATTAAGTATCCTAATATCCCAAATCTGCACAGTGCAATATAGTATCTGGGATCTGCATGTGGCTATTCAAATCAAAATTAACTTAAATTAAACAAAACTAAATCTAAACTTCCTCAGCCTCACAAGTCATTTTTCATGTGCTAGAATAGCCGTATGTGTGGCTAGTGTCTACCATATTGGACAGGCAGATCTAGAACATTCTGTCATCTCAATGGCTTCATTGGTCAGAGCCATTTCAAATAATTGGATGTCCTTTGCTAACGTAGGCACTGATGCCAGACTGTCTGTTGTTGAGAACTAAGCACCTCTGATTTGAACATTACCTCTACTCTAGAATTCTCTTCCTGTCGATCTCCTCTTCTACTCCTTTTGACCAGAGTTGAACTTGACATAAGATGCCAAGTACTGCGTGCTTAACATTGATTAGAAAGAGCCTTTAGGGTAAGATTTATATGCATTCACTCAGCCACATATTCATGTAGCTGAATATTTGATGGTGGTTCCTATGTCCTCCAACCTTTGGGGGAAAATCACATATACCTTTTTTTGTTTTCCTTTAGATTTATCTATGAGGCTGAGCACAATTTCATCTCAGAGACTGGGTTTGGTAAAATCAGGCAAGGATTCCTTGTAATTACACTACACGTGAGCTAACTCTTTAAGGTAAAAAAAGGTATAAATATTTGTACTGTTGGCAAATGTACATTGCTCCACCAAATATCCAAATGGAGGAAAGAAAAAAAATAAAAAGCTGGCTCTCCGTTTTGGGTCGTTAGAGCAAAGCTCTAGGAGGGGATTTATAACTGCACAGTTACAAATTATGAATGTGCATTTGTTCAAGAACTACACTCTGTTGATTTGCTATTTAGTTTTTTTATTGCTGGCTTTTTGCGTCGCTCTATAGGAGGCCGGCAGCAGAGTTGGCTGCTGCTCAGAGTGAGGAGTCGCCAGGGATGTTGTTCCTATTCAGAAATGCACAGGGTGTATCGAAGACAGAGACTGCAAACTTGTATATTAAAACCCATCCATTACCCATGCAATGAAAGCCCGCGTCCCGCTGCACACGGGAGGCCGGGGCTGAGTGAACAGAGGGCGCTCACGTTGGTTGGAGGCGGCTGAGGGAAACCTTGGAGCTGACTCATCACCTAGGGTGGCACTTTCTGACCCTGCTCTGGAGAGTTCCAGGGGCTTCTTGAAAGCCACTGCTTGAACTGGAGAGCTACAAAGTGGAGTGCAAGCTAGGGACTGCCCCTCATTTCCCCAACTCAGCACCTCGGCTTTCATGTATTCAGTGTATTTGACTGCTAAGCATGATTTCCTTTGAACAAAAGGGTCCCCCAAAATTGGACAATGGAAGAAGAAGCCTTCCTGCGGGATAGAAGGCCTGGGGCAGAGCAGGATGGTCTACGTTGCTTGTTTTCTTTCTGAGTAGGAGGTTCAGAGCTACAGGTATTGACTGTCGTATCCCACACCCTTCAGGTGACTGACTTCTCATGACAGTTAATGTGAAACTTAGATTTGTTCCAACTAATACCTGTCAGATGGAACAGAGCCCCAAGATCACTGGTGGTGGGGAGGGAGCAGAAATACCTGGCTTGGGGGAGCAGGAGAGATCTGGGTTCCCAGAACATGTGATAACATTGCACTCAGGTGCGATAGCCTTGTCCAGGGCAGTGAAGATCCGTCCTGGGTCACGGGGCATTGAATGACAACTTAGTCATCACCATAAGAATACTCTTGGTCTTAGTGCTCACCTTTCAGCTCCATCAATGATGCTCCTAAAAAAACCATCAGGCCAGGGACAGTGTGTGAGCATAGGATATCTGAGAATTACTGTAATCAAGGGTGAAAGAAACTTGCTCAGTCTCACTGAAGCTCCCTTGGCCTCACAGAACAGGCAGCCCTCTGTCTCCTGCGCCCACCTAGCGTGAGGTTAACCTGAAAGTTAGTGAGGTCCAAGCCTCAGGGCCCCTCCCTTTCACAGGCCCTCTTGAGTGTTAGCGCTAACTGGGAGCTACAGAGTGTTTGGGGAACAAGGAAATCCAGGCTTCCTACAGGCAACATCTCCATTTAAGCATTTCTGGTAAATTGCTAAAGAGATCTCAAAAGAATGGGACCCAGATATCCAAGATTCCAGAAGCTGGACCTGCCACTGGGTCCAACCTCTTTCCCAACCTACATCCCCCCACCCATCCTCACACACTTGGTCCAAACTCCCGGTCCACCTCGCATCCTGCCTCTGCCGGCATCCCAGCTGCTGTCTGGCAGTCCTGAGCTGCTTGCAGTTAAGATGCTGGGTTCAGAACCTCGGGGGGCACAGCTTGACTCTGCTTACTTGGGGGGTGTTTTGGGTGCTTTACCCTAAGGTGATCTCAGGACCTGCAGTAAGCTCACAGAAGCTGCTTCTGGATGCCCAGCACACAGAGACAATTCCTCCATGTCCAGCTCCAGGTCTGTGTCTTGGACGCTCGTCCTCTAGCTCCCAGTTCACGCTCAAGGCAGCTGGTGCAAGGGACAGGGACTCTTCCTTGTCCTCCCACAATGCCTGCCTGTAACAAGGACCTATGCCTCAGGCCCCCATGTGCCCACCCCTCTGTGCGAGTGCCCACTCCCAGAGACAGGCCACCAGGAGCCTAAATGAACAATTACCCCCAACCCCAAATCCAGGAGGAAAGCCATAAGGGCCTTCCTGATTCTTCACTCGGCGGGGAGGCACAAAGTTGAGCTCTGGTGTCTCAAGGGAGGCCGTGTTTCCTTTGCACCTCAGCTGCTGTCCCTCCCTGTGGACCTGTGTTCAGGAGAGGAGGGTTGAGTGTTCATCACCCACTCTCCATGCCTGCCATGGTCCTCAGTCTCCCCCTGGAGCTCCTGGTGGGCCTGTCCTTCCATCCCTGCTGACCAAGTCTTCATTCCAGGCTCAATCCTGCACTGCCCCTCTGCCCATTGCTGGAGGTTCTGGAGGAAGATGCAGGCTGTGGACTAGTATTCTAAGATGTCACTCTCTTGCCCCCTCCCCCAGTCCACAACAGTGCAGTCCGAGGAATGTTCTGGAAGCTCACTCCAACCATGTTAACAAACTCTGAGTCCAAGGCTGGTATTCTGCACCTTATGCATCATGTTCTGCAGCCTGTGGGCAGGGCCTGTGCAGGTGAGAAGGCCTTGCTGCCTGCTGCCTTACCTTCCTTTATATCCATGCATTAAATCACCATTTTTTTTTTTTTTTTTGCTGTATTGGGGTTCGAACCCAGGGGTACTCTACCCCAAAGCTGCATCCCCAGCCCTATTTTTTCATTCTTTATTTTGAAACAGGGTCTCACTAAGTTGCAGAGAGTCCCACTAAGTAGCAAAAGCTGGCCGTGAACCTGGATCCTCCAGTCTCAGCCTTCCAAATTCTGGAATTACAAGCGTGCACCACCATGCCCAGTCTAAATCATCATTTTTGAAAGTGATTTAATTATGTCTTTTCCCCTCTTAGTTTCTCTAGTGACAAGAGCCAGTCTTGAAGACTCTGGCATCCTTCCCAAGTCTCTGGATTGCTGGCCTGGGGCTCAGATTACTTTCTCTCCCTCTGCCTGAAGAGGGTTTTCCGAAGTGGGCAGGGCCTCCTGAAAGCTCTGGGGTCCTCTGAGGGCCTGTCTCCATACCAGGGTCTGTCTTCCTTTCCACCACTGTGAAGGAAAGCAGAGCTCAGCGGCACTAGGCCGTAGAGCCAGTATCTCTAACTAAGATCAAGAAATAGCTAAAATTTTGGTCTTATTATATCTTATTATAGATATTCACTTATATCTGTTCAGTGTGTTTTTCTACCCTGTCCTCTCTCCTGAATAGTTAACTTTCTGGCTACTTTCCAACTCGGGACCCTATTCTGGATTCTAATCAATCCCTTCCAGCTTTTTGGAACCTCTGTTAACTGAGGATATGCAATCTCTCCTTGTTTCCCTTGTCCCCCCTCTATCCCAAGCAGCCCATGCTCACACACTTTGGTTTGCCCCCCAAGATCTAAAGACAAGGGATATTGGCTTTGCATGGTTGTTCAGCACCATACATATCCTGTACAACCTGAAACCAGGCATAGTAAGCTTAATGATAAATGGGAAAATTACCATTATTCTGTGGTCTTTAAGATATTTTGTAAAAGCATTAAGTACTCTTTTATAGTTGGTTATGAATGCATAATAAAATAAAAAATGATAAACCTAATATTTAGTACTTTGTAATGTGAAACATTAGGGATATTGAGAATTAAAATGTTCTCTTTCTTTAAAAAAAGAAATATCAAGAGTTATTTGGAATTTTTATTTTTATTAACATTTTCAATTTTAATTAACATTTTTCTTTTACTTAAACATTTTTATATTAATTTGAGCATTTGCTTTATTCTTCCTTCTTTTTTGGTGCTGGGGATTGGACCCAGGGTCTCATGCAAACTAGGCACATGCTCTTCTGTGCCTTATTCTGTTGTATGATTTACTGTACAGAGTGAACATCTTTCCACCTTTCCTATGCTTTGATGAATTTTCAGTATTCTAGCTCTGAAGAGCTTTCGGCATTTTATCCTTTGTACTTTCAATATTGTGAGATATATCTTGGAGTCGTTTCAATGTGAAATCTCTGTTGGCATCACTTCCTCCAGGACACTTTTGCATCATAACTGCTTTCCCCGTTTACACTGATAAGTTGGTCTTCACCATTCCTCTGGTTGCACCCCTACAGTGTCTCTGTTGGTGACAATGTCAAGAGGCCCAACTTGGCTTGCCTCCTCTAATTTATTGGCCTCCAACTTCAGTTTTACTTTCAGTGATATCACTTTTTGTTTGTTTCCCATCTTTGAGGCCAGTTCCTCCTTTCAAATATTGATGTTTATAAAGGGCCGTGTTGGTCTGTCACTGGGAGGTAAGAAGGCAAAACAGCTACATGCTTTGCTGTCTGCAGGAACTGAGTGACAGATATGTAGGGGCCACTCTCACTCACACTTCGAAAGAAGCCATGAGATTGGCAACTGGTCATGGTGCACATCTGATATTTATGCAGTTATTTATGCACTGAAAGCTATTGATGAAACATACTTTATGCAGTTGCATTTAACATACTATTAGTATTAGTTTCAGGAATTTGAAGTCTGACATGGGAGGACTGGTGATATTTAACTAACCTGGGGTAAATCAAATTTGTATATAATGGACCAATGCAATATGATGACTGCCTGTATTCTCTTCCTGATGAGTTCCTACTGGTTCTGTAGAAAATAGGCTGGGCAGCTGAGTGAAAAGAAATCAGGGGAAGGTGATGGATAGGAAGATGCCGGAAATTCAGGAGAGAGTAAGCTGTGATCCAGACAGGGTTGGCACTTGCATACCTCTGAGAGGGAGTACCTCCTTTTATTTTGTACCATAGACACCTTGCTTGTCTCATCTTAGTTGGCCCTGGATCCAGACCCAAAGTCTCCTAAGGACAAAGGACAGTCACCAGAATTATGGCACCAAGGTGGGCAGCTAGTGCTTATCTACATAGCAAAGCTGTCAGAGGATCCGGAATTACTGTAATAGGAAGTCCTGCCAAACTCATAACACAGCTGAATTCTTTCAAGACCCAAGCAGGTGGGATCTTTGAAACCACTCTATAAGCTAACTCACTTAGAAGTCATTTAGAAGAGCAGGAATGATTTGGGCCCTGAAGAGTCTCAGTCAAAATAGTTCCTGCCCACTTCAGCTTGTTTAGGTGTTTAGAACACAAGGAGGTTCCTATTCTCAGAATTTTATTACACATAGGACTTTGGGGATATAGCCCGTGGAAAAAACGGAAATTTCACAGGCTCACGGTCAAGGTGAATCATGGATGTGTCTACCAACTGAAGACTTCCCAGCCCAAGCTATGAGCATGTGTGTAATAATGTCAAAAGACTGGTGAAAATGAAGTCAAGTCACAGAGAAATTATTCCTCTGATTGTAAAAAAGATTGAACAAATATGCTTTCAGGCATAATTAATGAGGAACCTAATTGCTATTGCTATAACAAGAGTGATGGTAAATAGTTCCCACAAATGACTGTCAATAAAATTATTGTGATATTTTTAAATGGTTAAGCCAACATCCCAGATTTTCTCTTGTCATTGTGTTAGTTATCAGGTATAAATTATTGGCATTTTCTTCTCTGTTATGTAACCTGTAGAGCATGCCCACAGGGTGATGATCCATTACCTTATAAAGCAGAAGACTTAGATGCTGGAGCATAGAAGCTGTTCCTCTTTATCTCATACTGTGAAGTCTTCATCTGGGCTCATGATGACCATCTAAGGCCTGGACACTAAAGTCTTCAGGTGAGTGGACAGCCACCTACCCTCTGTCTGCCTCACCATTGATTTCTAAGAGCAGGTGGATTCCATTGACTAGAAACTATTCTTGGTGAGGTGGGCTGTGTATCAAGAAGATTGGCTGGTCCTCTAGAGAGGACATGGGGTTCCGGAAACAGACCTGCTTCCTGTGGCTGACATTTACTTTTGGCTCTTGTAAGTGATTATCTAGTGTTTTGCAGGAGTCAGTTAGTAACCTTGCGTTCCTGAGATTAATGAGTTGACAGAGCAACTTGGAGGCTATCAGTCTTGGTGTCTTCCAAAGTTTGTTCATTCATTCTTCCATCCACTCACTCACTTGTTGACATTTTTTAAGCATCTACATCCTCCTAAACCCTACTGCAGGTATAGGGGGACAAGTGGTGTAAAACCAGACACAATCCCTGAACCCAGAGCCCTTCCACACAGTGAAGAGATAGATGTTACAGCTATGCAAATGAACAACCACAAAGAAGTCAGAGCTGGGGAGGGAAAGAATATGAATATTCATGAACATTTGAATAATGGGGAATTCTGGCCTGGTCAAAAGGGGGAGGAGGTGGCAATTTGCTGAGCTATAGAATGAGCGGGACTTCACTGGGTGGTGAGGGCTGGAGTGGAGGAGTCAGGAGGAGGAAAGAGAGAGGAAGGTCCCTTGCAGTGACACAGGTCAATGTCACTGGAATCCAAATGAGGGTGGAGGGAGCAGAGTACAGGCTTGAGCTCTCTGCGCTTATACTAAGAGAGGGCAAAATCTTAAGAAGGCTCCAACATAGATTGGTGTTCAGAAGGGCTCCTTCTAGCTGCAAAGGAGAGAATGGGTGATACAGAATCTGGGGTAGAGTGAGAACAGAAAACCTCATTGCTTCCCTAAAACATTTGGTCTGGCAGCAATGATTCAATGTTGGGTGTTGGAAATCTGAACATCTTTATTTATTTACCTACTCTTTCAAAAATCGAGACAGAGAGAGAATGTCAGAAATCACTTGCTTAATTTCACTCTTTTCTGGATCTCTGAAAGACCTCTCTCTTTAACCTGCACTATACTCTAGACCCCGTTTTAAAGGAAGATTTTCTGAAGAGTCCCATACCATCTAAACAGCATTGGGCTAGACATTCAGACAGCTGCATTTCTGTCTTGGCTTTCTCTCCAACTCCCTGACTCCTTAGCTTTCTTATAAATTGCTTTTGAGGACCAAATGAGGTGAGAGAAAAAAAAAGACTAAACAAACACAAAGGCTCAGAGAGCATTTTTTTTTCTTCTTCTTAAAGGGCATTATTTAAGCAGCGACTAATAAATTGTAAGTAAAACTTGTAAATTTGATTGACAACGACAAGTAAATAGTTTTTCTGTAGCTTTAACACATTATTTTAAGGACATGCAGGTGTATAATTTAGTGTTTTTACTCAATCTTCAGTGTACAAGTCCATGTTGGTTAAGATGCACAAATTCCTCATTTGCCGTTGTTCTCAGAATGTCTCCTGCAATTTTCTTTGAAGAATACCATCTTTCTGGAAGGACTTGCTACTATAAGTTAGTGTCAAATCTGACATCTTGAGACTGACTGAAATAAATGGGTTTTTTTTAGTCCTTACTGATGTCAATTAATAAAGGATTTGATCCTGAAACCCAGGATACATTCCAAAAGTTGGAAAGCTGTCCACTGGACCTAGAGCTAAGAGTAAGGATATTTTTTTAGGAGGGAGGGTACTTAGTATTGAATCCAGGGATGTTCTATCTCCAAGCTATACCCCCAGTACATTTTATTTTTTTGTTTTGAAATAAGGTCTTATTAATTTGCTGAGGGCCTCACTAAGTAGTTACTGAGACTGGTCTTGAATCTGCGATCTTCCTGTCTCAATATCCCAAGTACTAGCATTCTAATCTCTGCTTTAAGAGTAGTTTTATGGGAGCCGGGCGTGGTGGCACATGCTTGTAATCCCAGCATTTGAGAGGCCGAGACAGGAGGATCTGGATTCTTGGCCAGCCTCAGCTACCTAGTGAGGCACTCCACAACTTAGTGAGACCCTGTTTCTTTTTTTTTTTTTTTTAACCAAAAGTAATCTTTAATTATATCTGTATATTTACTTATATAAATATATCTGTAGGCACTATGAGAAGTCACATTCTGTAGCATTTAGGAGTTCAATACCAAAGGTACTATTTTCATTGTGTTATTTTTTACTAAGTATATTGCTTTATATTGCAGATAATTAAATATCATATTTTTATATAACAATCATGTTACTGATAATAATAATTCTTATTTGTACTTAAATATCTTTTTTATTTTTATTATTCAGCACAGATTTTTTTATACATTTCTTGAGTACAACAGGGTTATGTATACATTTACGACATATCAATCATTGTCAGAGCACAAATAGCACCACTTCTTCGTTTTCCACGTTTAGCCCACATTCCTAACATAGCCTGGTCAAGCAAACTTTCTAGAGTCATAAAACCATAAACCTTTAGAGTCATATATTTACTTTCTAAGAAGTAGGAGGGAATTTCATCTACGCATCCTAGGAGCAATATACAGACTTGGAGACGCCAAAGAAGCCGTAGCAGAAGAATCAAAATAAAGAACAAAAAATAGGGCTGGGGGTATAGCTCGGAGGTAGAATGCCCCTGAGTTCAATCCCCAGTATCCCCAGTACCGCAAAAAAAAAAAAAAAAAAAAAAGAGTAGTTTTATAACAAAAGCTTGGAGGAAGGAAAGCATAAGATGCCTACAATGAACCTACGTTAGCTCTAGGTAAGAGGGCAGAATAGTATAGAGTGGGAAAGTTTGGGGATAGGAGAGTTCATAAGGTGAAATAATTATTGTTTTGGGTGGGTTGGGTTATAAACAGGACATCATATCTGATGACAGGTGCTGAGTCACAGTTTTTGCACATATTCAGCAGTTGAAATAGTTCTTTTGTTAGTTTGCTCTGTAGTTGTTAACTGACTCCTTTATCTTTCCCCTTATCCATGCACTGGACCTTGTAATTAAATTTAGGACATCTCAGAATTTTTCTCTTATTTTAGGAAGTGCATAGTCTTTTCTTCTTGAGAAAGGTAAGCCGATTATCTTAGATTGTCTAGGGCAGAGATGATTTCAAGAAGTGTGTGGTTTTCCCTATAAGTATATTTGCCTGTGGAGAGTGGTCTGCCCTGAATTGGGGTTAAGTTTCATGGTCAATATTGTATTCTGAAGGGCAGCAGAGATCACACATGAAAGGCAATCTGGTGTTGAGACAATGGACATTCTCAATCCACTTAGCTCATGTGCATTCAATCACTGCCTTGGGGAATTTTCTGACTAACATTTTCACACTTATAAATGACAAGTGGCAGCCGGGCGTGGTGGCGCACATTTGTAATCCCAGCATTCAGGAGGCTGAGACCGGAGGATCCGGGTTCGCGGCCAGCCTCAGCTACCTAGTGAGGCACTCCGCAACTTAGTGAGACTCGGTTTCAAAATAAAGAATAAAAAATAGGGCTGGGGGTGTAGCTCGGAGGTAGAATGCCCCTGAGTTCAACCCCCAGTACCGCAAAAAAAAAAAAAAATAAATAAATAAATAAATAAATAAATAAATAAATAAATAAATAAATGACAAGTGGCAAGGGGGCCTCTCTTACACAGGGTGGCAGACTGAGATGCTACAAAATTTCACCCAGAAACTAGCCTCTGTTGCTCAGCTGGCAAAATAACTTCTTTTCACATGGGATCTCATTCTGTCTCTAAAGAAGACAATCTGGACCACACCGGCTGGGGAGGGAAAACCCACTTATTGCATTTAAAAGGAAATACTGCTTGAGTCCTTTATGGAACTGTCCCCAACCTTGAACACTAGCTTTTGCCTCTCCAAGTGATAATTAGGCATGAGAAGCTGGCTCTGTGATCTCAGCCAACAGCTTTGAAAGGCTTTCTAGATGTAAAGAAAGGCCCTGGATGGGGCTTTTGAACGAGATCAGAGTCCCTCACATCTCCTGCCCCCTCATCTCGGGGTTTCCTAGAGATGCCTTCCGTGTGAACAAGTTGTCTTTCTGAATGGGTACCATGAAATGCTTTTGATTTCTTTTTAGAACTATCCTGTGATTGGATGGGAGTTGTTCACAACATACAGAGAACTACTTTAATCATAATTTGAGCTTAATTAAAACCTCTACATGCCCTCCACGGATGGGGCAAAGGAACCAAGGGAGGTGTAGCTTCAGCCCAGTCCCCCCAGTCACCTCGGTGATGTCCGAAGTTGGCCATGTTTTGACTGGTTTTGCCCCTCACCATTCTGTGTATGCACCTCCGAGGTGGGGACTCTGTTCCCAAGGCCATCTTCCCAGGAGGAGAGCGTGGGCCTTGCAGGGCAGGCTGTCTAAGTGACAGGTCTCCCTACTGGAAATTCTTCTTTGGATGCCGGGAATCAGTTCCACATAACTGGTACCCTTCAACGCCTAGGCAACGACGACTTGTTTTTGTTTTGGGGGGTACTGAGGATTGAATCTAGGGGCATTTTACCTCTGAACTATATCCCCAGCCCTATTGTTTTTTTTTTTTTTATGTTGAAACAGGGTCTCACTAAGTTGCTGTGCATCTCGCTAAGTTGTTGAGGCTGGCCTCGAATCTGCAATCTTCCTATCTCAGGCTCCCATGTACTGGAATTACAGGCATGCACCACCAGGCCCAGTGGCAATGGGAATTTGGTCATATAAAAAGCACAGTTCATGCTTTAAAGATTTTTCAAATTATCCTATGTGACAGTTGGAGGGGAGTTCAAGTTTACAAAGTCCTTGGTCACACATTATTGTGTTCAATTCTCAAATGATAAAGAAGGCAAAGTACTGGTTTCTGTCCTTATTTTCAAGATAGAAAACCAGACTCGGCTCCAGGGACTTGGTTGGTGTCACCAGGTTGAGGCTGGAACCCAAGGCCTTTGTGTCGACAGCAGCCAGTCTCCAGGAAGTCAGGAATGATGGGTTTTTCTGAGCAGCCTCAAATCTGGTAGGGTGAGCATACACTTGTGTTTTCTGAGTGAGAGTCTTTTGGTAAAAATTGCTGTTGGTTGTGATATTATCCACATACCTGTAAATGCTTTGGGATTCTTAAAGACCTTATGGTGGTCCATTTCACCATTTATGCCTCCACCAGTAACTTGGCCACAATCTTATTCTCCACCCTGAAAGCTGTGATCAAGGCCATCAGAATAGAAGAGCAGTGCTGGAATCCAAAGGGGGAGAGATCACTGGGATTGGGGTGCAGGCTTTTATTATGGGGTTCTACACTCAAATGGGAAGACCAGAGGGTGAAGTCAATGGGTGACCTTTCAAGGTGGAGTGTAAGGCAAATTGAGGAGCCTTTGTTACTTCTAAAAGGGCGTCCAGGGCTCAGCTCCCACTGGGGGCTGTCATGCTTGAGACCCAAGGTGGCCAACTCTGTTTTTTTTCTCGGTACTGGGGATGAAATCCAGGGGTATTCTACCTCTGAGCTACAGCCCCAGTCCTATTTTTTATTCTTTATTTTGAAACAGGGTCTCACTAAGTTGCGAATGGCCTCACTAAGTAACTGAGGCTGGCCACAAACCCGGATCCTCCAGTCTCAGCCTCCCAAGTACTGGGATTACAAATATGCACCACCACCACCCCTGGCTTGGCCAGCTCCTGAGATGTTTTTCCAAAAGAATCTGGAAATATGGAATCTTATGTAAACTCTCCTGATCAGATTGTTAAATATGAAGCACTAATTCAAATACTTTAAAAGCTGTATAGGCAAAAAAAAAAAAAGAAGCAAAACGAAACATCCCCCCTCCCCAGTGTCTTTTGTCATCTCTGTAAACAATGTTTTTAGGACAAATGCACAAAGGCATAGAGATGTGGATAGAAGCATCTTTATTTTCCAGCTGGCTCCTGCATCTTTTCCTTCTTTGTGAAAGACAGGAGGGATTAATAAACTATTGAAACTAGAGTATTACAGAACTTTCACTTTGTCACTCTTAGGTACTATTTGAAATGTTCTTTTCTTCTTTCATTAGTAGTTCTCACCTTCACCTTTCTCCCTGTCTATTGCTGATGGATGAGGTCCATAGGCAAAGTCGGCTTCACAGGCACCCGCAGATCACAAGCTGAGAAAGAGGCTAACTACAGATCCCTGCTCCCTGGCTAACACCACACTTTCCCTCCTACCCAAGAAACTGTTTTGGAATATAAATGAGTGGGATGCCAAAAAATATCAGAATGACTTTCAATTGGCCTTAATTTTTAAAAAAGTAAATCCATCACAAACGTTGGTATTTTACCCATCATTAGTAATGGTTCACTTGTGATGCAATTCACAAATGTCAGGACAACGTGGTTAAAAACTCTTATTTCTGAAAACAAAAGTAAATATGAAGATATATTGCTAAGCATCCCAGACAGCTCAGTATACTGTTTCTGTTATTTTCAGCCGGGGCATGGTGGACTGGGCTGACTCCCCCGGCTCATACATTCACCTTTGCAACATCAGTTAGAAGAACCTTAGGTACATTACCAGAGTAGGTTTCTTAGATAGGACAGGAGAAAGAAAGAACCATGTTCTTCAAAGAAACCAAAGAGTTAGAATCCAAACACTCTCACCTCTCTAATTGGTGACAGAGGCCCTACTTGGACTGGTCTTTGGATTAATAAGTCAAGTTCTGTCCTGCAGGTAGACCGGGTATAAAGGGTCCCCATGCCACGCATGTTCTTTGCTCCATGAATCCATCCTGAAGATGCAGAGACTGAACAGCAGAACCCTACTTGTCACCTCCTAATTTGGGATGATCGCTTCCCTTCCCACTGCATTGGAAAATGAAAAATTAAGAAGTGGTGTTAGAAGCCAGACTCAAGGAAGAGGAGACAAAAGAAGTGGCTGGCAATGTAATGTAGTGTGTCTCCTGGGGAGAGGACATCTAGATATTAAAGTCAGACTAGGGCAAAATGAGAGCAAAAACAAGTCTATTTTTTCCCCTATGTCACCGGAGGGAACTGATCTAACCTATTTACAAGGGATCTCAGGGGAGATATCTTTAAATAGCTATCTTGTCACCATCCTTTTCGTCGTCTTCCAAGATCACTTTGGGTCTTTCATCCCTGAGCAGTGTCACATCTGCAAAACAAAGCACAGACCTGCAATTAAGAGCCTCTAATTAAAATATTAGACAGCCTCGCAGCATAGATACAACGTGTAGCATGGCAACCTAGAAGCGATTTGGTGTCTGCATGGAGAGAGAGGTGCTAGGTGGCCTTATTTGGCCTTCCCAGGGGTGCTCAATGAGGACACCACCCTGGGTGCACGGGGATGATGCCCCTGGGAGTGTGAGGCCGCCTTCACCTTCTTTCTCTGAGTTTGGTCCTAGTTTTGCAGGGCAGCAGGATAGGAAGCATAAGGATGTTGGAGTCCGGTTGCATTGAGCTTCCAGTTCAGTCACTCTCTTAGTCCATATTTAGGCCAGTTAACACCTTCTCACTGAAAATTTCTCATATGTAAAATAGGGACACTAATTCTCAATATAAAGAGTTATTGTGTCAATTAAACAGGATGTATGTAACGTGCTTAGCAAAGAGCCACACCTGTGAGCAACTAAATGCCAGTTTTTCCTTTTTTAAAAAATAATTTGCTGATTTATTTTCCTTTTGAAATGAACTGGCGGCAGGCCTCATAAAGTCACAGTTAAAAGCATTTTAACAATATCTGGGGGAAATATTGAGTTGAGGCTCTGGATGGACATGCTATTTCCAAATGTCAGTCCTGTTAGATGATAAAGTTGGCACAGTTCAGAGCTCAATGAAAGGGCAAGAAAAGTGTAGTGAGCTTTTTAAACAGCTGTATGGCTACAGTTGTCATTCATTTTGAGACAATTCTTTTTCTTCTTTTGAGGTTAAAAACTTTGTCTACAACACCTTAGAGATGTTAAATGGTTGTTATTTCACATCCTTACAAGGCAAAATAGAAGGTCATCGGGGTGTCCCCTCAGAGGGTACATTGGGACCCTTCTGCTCTCCTTCTGCTTCTTGGCTGCCATGAGCTTTGGTCCACCAAAAGACCAAGATCACCCTGTCGTGATGTTCTGCCTAACATAGGAGCCCATCAAAACCATGTTTTCATTACTTAGGATGAACCTTAAATCAGGGTGTATGGATGTCAGCACTGCATTCTTGCTCTTGATGCTTTGGTGACTTGCCGATGACCTGCATTTGAGAAGCAGCAGCCTGAGTTTACTTCCCCCTCCTAAGAGAAACAGAGCTGTGCCACTGAAGGGAGGTGGGCTCTGGGGCCAGAAAGTTTTGAATTTGATGATTATTCAACAGGGATAGCTCAATTAACCTATCTGAGTCTCAGCTTATTGACATGTGAGATTGTAGAAAATATTATTTTGTATCTCTCAAAAGATGTGATGCCACAAGCCAGAGTTAGGCCTACATTTGTTCATACCCTAGTAATACGTCACATGAACCTTTGCTAAAGCACTTTTCCCATTGTAGGAACTCTTGGGCAATATTACCACCTTCCCCTGTGGTTCTCAAAGGCCAGTCTACCATCTGGTACAAGACTTGGAATATAGTGGGAATTTAGAAAATGTCAGTTCCTTTCTCTTTAGAGAAGAGTTTAGGGAATTTGGCTGTTCATAAGATGTTGGTGTGCTTTTAAGGCCAAGACTGCGCTGCAATCAGCCTTGTAGCAAGCTTCTTTTGAGCAGGATTCCTCCTAGAGAAACAGCTAAAACTGGCCATTCACATTACACATAAGTGCCTCTGACCTGGGGGAGGTATGGCGAAGGCACCACCTGTTCTAATAAGCCACACCAGAGAACATGCTCTTCTCCCAGCAGGACAGAAGAAGTATCACATTCAGAGGCATATTAGCCCTTTAGTGCATTATTTTGATGTTTGGTTTCCCCCAAACTGCTCATGGACCAGTTTCCCAGCAGGCTTCTCTTCAATGCTTCCAGCCATGTTGTGCTTGGCTGCCTTTGCTACAGACCCCAACTAAAGACGTCTTCCTCTCTTCAGCAGGCCTGGTTACCTGGATCTGACCAATCGCATCCAATTGCATCCACTCTGCCATGCACTCATCAAGACGGGGGTCCTGGAAACTCCGGGCCAAGTTGGCAAGGAAGCCTGGGAGGACTCCCCATCCAGGGGCTATTTTGGCCGTTGGAATCTGAAGATGAGCTTATTAACCTCAAGGAATGATGGTGGTTAACAAGAGGCTTAGAAGAGAGAGTGAAGCCTTGTCCACTTTTCCCTTGCCAAGGGCTAATGAGAGGAGACATCTCCAGAGTGCATTTGTCTGAGAGTTCCTCTCAGCATCCTTATTAGAACCAGTGTGAGTCTCGCTGAACATCTGCCGAAGGCTCTCTCCTGATCAGCTTAACTAGCATTTCCATTACTGCCAAATCTTGAGATACTAAAAGGCTCTTCAAAAATAAAGTACTTTGGCTAATAAAAGCTGGAATTATACAACAATATCTGTAATTGCACACACTTACCGATTTGCTGACTCAAAAAAATTCCGTAATGTGGATAGAGTCTACGGATATACGCACTTGCATACACTTCCATGTTTGATAAATATTTTTGATTCAACAAGGAAGCTGCTCCTTTCGGAGGTAAACAGCATTTATTGTCAAGTGATCAGAGCTCAATACTTTTAGGCCATTCCTTGAATCAGTGGGTTTATCTAAAGATAGGAAAATTCTCATCTTCAGAAATCATTTGATGTATCCCAAAGAATATAATATTGAATAGAGAATGGATTGAGGGCAACTTATGTTTATTGAGGACTTCTAGTATGCCGAAAACTCTGCTAAGTGCTTTTGTATACTTTACATGTCGACAACTCTTTGGGACAGATTCAGGGATGGGTGAATGAGGAGGTTCTTACTGTTATGCTATTTCTCCGGGTCAATAAACCTAGTAGAGAGTAGATCCAGTGATGATACCTACAGCTTGCTTACTTCAAAGTCCATGCTCAATTTTTTGTATTAGGATGATTCCCTGCCTACAAATATTTTCATCCCTCTACTAATTCTGTAGTATCCAAATAAATACAAGAATGGGTGGAAAATTATCAGTCTCCATCAGGTACTACAGAACTGGGATTGCTAAATACAGACCACCCTCATCAACATAGTGAGACCTTCAGTAACTAAAAAATAAAACTAAAAAATATAAAGGATTGAGCATATTTCAGAGGTAGAATGTCTCTGGGTTCAATTCCATTACCAAATAAAATAAAATAAAGAAAAAGAAGGAAAGAAAGAAAAGAAATGAAAAGGAAAAAACATGAGGATTGGACTTCTACATGTATTAAAGTCCTTGTATTATCAGCTCTGTCTCTAGAAGTCAATGTGTGTGTGTGTGTGTGTGTGTGTGTGTGTGTGTGTGAAAGAGAGAGAGAGAGAGAGAGAGAGAGAGAGAGAGAGAGAGAGAGAGAGAGAGAGATCATTAAAATTAAACATGACCAGGTGAGGTTACATACTCACCATTCATCTTAGTGTGTGGTAAGTAGATAAGTAGTGAAAACAGGGATAGATGGAAGTGAAAGGAGATAGAAAGAGAGGAAGAGGGAGGTGAAAGGAAGGGTGGAGAAACAAATCTCATGGCCCCTGGGATCAGATCCTCCAGCATGACAGGGGTCTCAAGCCCCTGGCTGCTTTTACCATGTTGTTTTCTTCTGAGCTGTCTTTGATTATTTTCTTTATTAAATGAAATAGTAGAAAACATGATCTGATAATAACAATCAAACTTTATCTTCTTGGGTTGGCGCTTCAGCTCTGCCACATAACAGTGTTTGACCTAGATCCGTTCACTTATCCATCTGGTCGCACCATCCTTGATCCAATCAACGAGACATCTACCCATCAATCTAATCTGCATAACACTTAAAAGTGTCCGAGACAGTGGATTAAATTTTCTCTCAGTTTCTTTATAGTAGCTACTCTACTGTGTTATTCTGATGATTTCAAAAAATCTGATACATGCACATCTGAATTTAGCAGGGTTGCAGTAAGGATTAGTACGTTTCCCCCTTGCTGTTCCATCTACAAACACATTCTCTCTCTCTCTCTCTCTCTCTCTCTCTCTCTCACACACACACACACACACACACACACACACACACACACACGGGTTCTCATATTCTAATCATGAGTGTACATGTCTTATTTCCCTACTTGCACATACACTTTTCAGGATTATACCGTGTACACAATCTACCTTATAGTCTAAGGTTGTGAACACAGCTTAGTAAGATTGCTTTTGTTTTATCTGATACACATCAAGGTAGCTATCAATGTATCTGCATCTCTCTCTTTCCCTCTCTCTCTTTCTCCCTCTCTGCCTCTCTCTTGTATTTTGAGAATTGAGTCAATTCCGGCACAGAGCTTGAGAGAATCAGCCATTGGTCACAGGATGCATGATCCATGTAAGAAATGGGAGGACACATAACCACTTCTCAAGGACCCAATGACATTTCTGTTTCACGGGCTTAGTGAATGTGGCCAACTCTGCTGCAGCATGAGTAATCCCTGAGTCCTCCCACCCCCTTCTCCGGGTCAGCCTGTGGGGAGCTGCTAAGGAAGATAAACCCGAAAGGCAGGTAAATGCAGCTCCTCCCCAGAGCGCCTGGGTGAGACACAGCTTGCTGGGCCAGGACAAAGGCCATGCCCTGGCCCCTCCAGATGGTGAGGCTCCCCACCCCCTCCCTCCACCGCCTGCAAATGCCCTGGGCCAGCTCTTTTACCTGCTGCGAAGGGGGGCACGTGCAGGGCAGGTGTGTCTTTTCTCCTTGGCTTTTTCTGTTCCAGGTCAGTGTTATGAAGAGCTGGGCTCATTTTGCCTTTTGGATGCCTCTCTTGAACATCATACCTTTTAATTAATTGTTCTGAAATCACACCTCCATAGTTAAGGGACCAGAGAGAGAATCAGTGAAATGCATATATCAATATAGGGGCACTCCGCATATTAGACTTCTTTTAATAAAGGAAGTTTCCTTTTAGTATGAATCATATTTATAGAGTCTATACTAGGAACATCCCCTATACAGAGGAGTTTTCATTTAAGTCTTATAAATCTGAAGAATTTAATATTACTACCACAGTCACCTACCTAAGGAAAGTAAGGGTAAGAAATGTGACCAATTTATCACAGGTGTTGGAGACAGGAATTGAGCCTAGATGTATCTGTCTCCAAAGCCTATCCTCTTTAACCAGAGGGGATCATATGCTGGTCTGCAAACTACAAGCTGCACACTTTCACCCAAATACCTTAATTATTGCTCTCCTCCACCCACTTTGCCTATCTGCCCCCTCACCTCAATTCTGCAGGTGAAAAATTTCTCCATCATTTACAAACTTTCTCAAAATCTCCTCTCGTATAAAATCTTCCACAATTCACTACTCAGACTCAGCTTCTATGGCCCACATCTCAGAACTTCCATTATGATACCATTTATTTATTTATTTATTTATTTATTTATTTATTTATTTATTTATTTATTTATTTATGGTACTGGGGATTGAACCCAAGGATGTTCTACCTCTGATCTATACCCCAGCCCTATTTTATTTATTTTTTTTTTATTTTGAAACAGGGTCTTACTAAGTTGCTGGGGCTATCCTTGACCTTGCAAACCTTCTGCCTCAGCTTCCCAATTACTGGTATTATAGGCATGCCCCATCATGCCTGGCAATACTCAAATATTTAAAGAGAAATTTGTTAAGAGCAGAGTTGTCTAGTGGTGAGTGCTTTCCCTTCACGGTTGGGCAAGCTGACCCGGTCGTCCTTACCTGGTATGAAAGGCGGGATGTGCAGGGCAGGTGTGTCTTTCCTCCTTGGCTTCTTTTGGTCTGCCTCAACGTTCAGGGTGGCCTGTATATTTTTTCCCTTTCTTGGCTTCTTTTTGAGATCACAGTCCTTAAAGAACTGGTCTGAAAGGTCATCTGGTTGTGACAGGAGATGAAGAAGAAACAAAGGTTATAGATTATAACATGAGTAAGGGAACAGTTGCAAGCTGGTTGGATTCTATTTATACCTGCTGGCAGGTGCAGAGGTCACTTGGTCTAAGAAAGAAAAGGTGCTTATTTGTTTTGGACTCTTCAACAGAGGATTCGAGTAGCCTCAAATGAATACATATATAGAATAGGGTTATGGTTAGATAGATAAGGGTCCCTTGAAGAGCTCATAAATTGATGTTTGGAGTTAATATAATTGAGTTTTGAGCTGAGTGTGGTAGCGGACGCTTGTAATCACAGTATTTGGGAGGCTGAGATAGGAGGATTGCAAGTTCAAGACCAGCCTCAGCAATTTAGTGAGGCCCTCTGCAACTTAGTGAGACTCTGATTCAAAATAAAAAATAAAATAGACTGGGGTTTTAGCTTGGAGGTAGAATGCCCCTTAGGATCAATCCCCAGCACCACACACACACACACACACACACACACACACAAGTTGAGTTTTGAGGGTTGTAACACCAGTGGTGGATTTATCTGGGTTGTGGCTGGAGGGAGTGGGTCACCGGCGGTGTGGCCTTGGGATTATATACGGTTCTTCCTTCCCTGGCTCTCTGTCTCTCTTGCCTCCATTATATGAGCGCAGCTCACGTGTTCTCCCTCTCTCTGCCTCCAGCCACCATCGCCACCATGCCCTGAGAGACACGGTCCCCATCTCATGTGGACTGAATCCAAAGCGGTAAGAAAATAAATCTTCTTTCCTCTAAGTTATGTGGCCAGTCTTTTTGCTGCAAGAATGCTAAATGGAACCGATGAATTAGCAGACTCTCATAAAATTCCACATTAAAAGAATATGAATAGAACATCAAATTTCCTCATGTTTGCAAAGCATCTGATGTATTTGAAATATTTCATGTTTTAAAAAAAAAAGTGTTTGCCGGGTGTGGTGGTGACTTATGCTTGTAATCACAGTACTTGAGAGTCTGAGACAGGAGGATTGCGGATTTACAGCCAGTCTCAGTAACTTAGTGAGGCCCTCTGCAACTTCATGAGACCCTGTTTCAAAATAAAAAATAGGGCTTAGGGTGTAGCTCACAGGTAGAATGCCCCTGGGTTCAATCTTCAGCACCAAAAAAAAAAAAAGTGTTCACTCTGCCATTGCTACCACTGGACCCAGAAGAAAGCCCCATCTTTACCCACCTTAACTTAAAAATATGACAAGCCAGAGTGGAGTGGAGTGAAATTTCTAATGGGGAAATAGTTTATATGTGCTAAATACTCCATCTCCTTTGCTCTTTTTAGAGACTGCAGGGGCCAGGGCGGAACCTGGAGCTCCTTGGTCTTGAGAAGTTTCCCTCCTGTTCTCAGTGAACTCCTCATTGGCCTTCATTTCTATGGCCAGCCGCGTCCTCCTGATGGTCCACAGGTTGCCTCTTTTGTCATTCCACTGGCCGCTGGCTTTGCAGCTCTCCTACCTGGCCATCCTAACTCCATGTCCTTCTGTCTTCGGATCCATTTCTTTACTCCTCTTGTGCCCTGCCTGAGCTCACCAGAGCCTCTGAAGGCCAGCTTCTACCTCACATCAATCAGAAGTCGTTCTAGGCAATGAATCCAATCAGATCACTCCCTGCCCTGAAAGCCTTTCCTCTGTTCCATCTGTCACCTGGACGCTTTGGTTCAAGTCCCTCTTTTCTCTGCCACTGTTCCAACCCTCATTTATTGTTCTCCAGTGATTCATCTCCTGCCCTAGGTGGAGTCTTACTGCACAGAAAGGGTCACACCCTCTCCTGCAATTTTCTTCTTCTCTCTCCCACAAAGAAGTGGGTGTTGAATGAGAGTCAGGGACTACTCTGAGCTCCAATCCTGACTCTCTCATTTTCTGATTCTGAGAACTTGGTCCTTAATTTCTAGGAACTTTAATATTCTCTCAAATCTTTTAAGGGGGGATAGTATTGCATCAGTGTGTGTGTATGCGCGCGCGCGTGCGCGCGCGCGCGTGTGTGTGTGTGTGTGTGTGTGTACACAAGAGAGAACTAAATTTGTTCATGTTTGCAAAGCATGTAATATTTTTGGTATATTTAACACATTCAAAAATAATAATAATAAAGTGTTCACAGACATTATTCAGCCCCTACCCTTCTGCCAGACCCTGAGGAAAGCTCCCGTCTTTATTATTCTTTCCACACTAACTCCAGTCCTGGCTGCCTTTTCTCATTTTCTGGATATTCACAGCATTTTTGCTGGGGTAACATCTTTAGAGGATGATGTATTTCTTATTTCTGCGTATGTCTTCCCTGCCTTCTTTAATGACGACATTTTGCCTCTCGTCTCCTTAGCACCAGTGAATGAACATTTGCTGAACGTATGTATGAGTGGATGGATTCAGATCAACCTGGTGCTGGGACCTATTCTGTTAGGATTCAAAGAAGCCACAAAACAATGAAGCTATTTGTCTTCTCTGGAAACTTCTAACTAGAGCCTGGATACAGTCTGGCTAGATCTATAAATATGAATGAATATGAGGACACCCAGAGGTTAATTGGATCTTTCAATTCTCTTTCTTCCTTCTTTCCCTCTTTCCCTCCTTCCCTCCTTCTCTTTCTTCCTTCCTTAGGAAAATATTCAGGCAAAATTCCTTGTCAATTTTTTTTTACTTCATTTGTATGAATCTAGATGTATCCTGAGTCATTTATTTGTTTCTTCAATCAATGTTTTTAAGTTTCTAGCTTTTAAGCCCTGTGCCAGATTCTAGGAATAAAAAGACAAGTAAGAAACTGTTTTTGCCTTCAAATTGCTTACAGTCTATTTGCCTTTATGGGGCTGGAAGCTCCTTTGGTTTTTTTTCTTTTTTTTTTTTTTTTTTGGAAACTACCTGAAGAATTATTTAGTAATCACACATTACCATGCCTGTATCATCAAAATATGTAACCCCCTCAAAATCAAATATGCATGTATGGAATCCCTCAGAATCAAATAGTACCATCTCTTCAGCCACATTTTATAGTAACAGGTATTTCCTTGACCTAAAAGATTTGGATAATTTCATCCAATCATGTCAAGTTGATAAGTTTTGAGGTTGTACTGTGTATAGGGCACTGGTCATGCTATGTTTATGAAGTTTACATACACATAAGAGGAGGTGAAGGTCTTTATTGAGCACCACTTGTGTACTAGGTGATTCCGCCTTGCTCTAGTGCCTGGGATGGACCAACACCTTTGTGGATTCACCCATGCCTTTTAATGGAGGGATCATTTGCATATTCACAGAATTTATTAACACTGTTTACCAGTCGTTAAATACTAATATCATTCCTGAATACATTATCTCATTTAGTTCTCCAACTAAAGCTACGAAACAGTATACTACCATTCCCACTTTGCTTGAGGAAACTGAGGCACGCCGTTGGCATGTAGAGGATAAGGAAAACATCTGGGGTCACTCTTAGAAATGTGTCTCTTCATGCCCGGCTGAAAACACAATTTTTAAAATCTATTGCCCCAAAGCACAGTTAATGTTTCCCCATATACACACGATAGCATGTGTTGAATGAATGAATGTTGCTTAGAATGGGTGCTGCCCATCTGTGGGGTCCCTGGAGGCATAGCCCCGACAGTGCCGTGTCAGGGTCAGGCCACTAGTGGGCGCTCTTTAGACTTCATAGAGAAGGACCCTTGCTTCGGTTTTTACTTTTACTTCAGTTGCATTTTTCCCCACTTTTGGAGAAATCCTGAACATAAAATATTTTGATGGCAAGTGGGGAGAGGGGAGAGGGGGAGGGAAGTCATAACCAGGCTAGGCATAAACAAAGGCTATGAATATGCAAAAGGCCCATCCATCAAAAGTCTGAGTGTCTCATTTTTAGAAATGGGTAAGAGGCAGAAATGTTACTGGTATTTTCATTACAAAGGTTATGCAAAAAGTCAGTTCTGGAAAGGAAACAGATTGACAATAAAGCAGAAAAAGGCTATTTAAAATTCTGTCTCGATAGGCAAAGAGAGATATTTGAAATATTTTATTGGCACCGCACATGGGGTGTAAGTGTGCTGAGAAATAGTGGAAATGGGCTATTCAGCAGCATCTCATTTATTGCCTAAAAAATGCTCTGCCTGGGACTCTGTCGGACCCCAGAAAGAAGACAATGGTGTTTCTGTCTCTCTCTAACTCTAATGAACTCCTCTCCAGTGCTTCGGCTAATATTTACCCGGCAGGCCCCACAGACCAATGGCTATTTGCCCATCCATCTGGTGTTGGCTGTCACCAGAAGGCACGGGCTATCAGGTTTCAGGAGGGAGGCCTCTCTCTGATTTCGCTGCAAACCTCATGGCAGACACCCACTCTCTGAGAAACCTCCATGACTGACATTCTCTGTGAAGCACTTACCTACGTGGCTGCAGCGAGGGTCTCGCTTGTCCAGTCTGTCTTCTGACAGCTCCAAAGGCTGCATTTGCTCCATGGACATCATCAAAGAAGAGCAGGGTGTGTATTTCCTCTTCAGGACTGCAGATGTATAAGAAACCGTGCATAAGCACTCATGTATTTATTAAATAAACATACTTAATGAACACTTGCTGTTATGTTCTCAACTTAGTCCTATTTTTCAACTCTGCTTCTTAGATATGAAACTATAAAGCCCAATTAAAATGAGTCACACACATGCAACACACTCAGATTTATTGGTAATTGCTATTTATTAAGTGTTTAATATTTGCTTTCTTTCAGAGGCAGTTTTTCTTTTTCTTTCTTTCTTTCTTTCTTTTTTTTTTTTTTTTTTTTTTGTACTGGGGAATTGAAAATTGAACCCAGGGGCATTTTATCTCCAAGCTATACCACCAGCCCTATTTATTTTTTTTATTTTGGATTATGGTCTTCCTAAATTGCTGAGAGTCTTGCTATGTTGCTGAGGCTGGACTTGAATCTATAATCCTCCTGTCTCAGTCTCCCAAGTACTGGGATTACAGATGTGCCCCACCACCATGCCTGACTAATTTTAAGACTTTCAGAATGAATACTTACAAGTCTTAGTTAGAAATGAGTTAGCTGAGAATTACAGAAAATTCTGATCAAACCTGACTCATATTTTCACTGCTGAGTTCTTCAAACTAGAATTGTCTGCTTCACAAATGAGGAAAATGAGGCTCACATAGTTACCTGATTTATGTAGTTACACATCTATTAAATAGCCAAACCTAGGTCCAAATTTAGCTCTACAGACTTCAGTAGATACCCAAGTCTCTTAAAAACAAACTGAATTCTTTGAATCCAAATTTAACCAGGCTTCTAGTTCTCCACAATCATGTCCTATAACTGCAAGGTAATGAAATCACTTCCCGCCCATATTACGGGGGTGGTGGAGATGTAGTAGGAGAAAATACAGGTCTCAAATGAACCTTCATTATTTTTCCCTAGGGATTTCTGACATGAGAGCCAGTCTGTCCCCCCTCCTCTTATCCCCCATCTTCCTGGACCACAAATCCATGTGGACCTTCCAGAGCTATTAGATTCAGCCATTGCCCAGGAGCAGTGGAAATCCAGAATGACACATGGCAAGTCTCAATGAAAAATGTATTAGCTGTCTCTCTCTCTCTCCTTTTTAATAATTTCATTGGTGCATTGTAATCTTACAACACAGTGAGATTCAAAGTGAAACAGCTGTTCATGTACACAGCACTCCGTGTGTTTCCTCTGCCTCCCCAGACAATGTAGTGAGATTGGTAGTGATACCTTCATATATGGACATAGCTGTACATGATTTGTTTCCTCCCTCCTCCCCCTCCTCCTCCTCCTCCTCCTCCTCCTCCTCCTCCTCCTCCTCCTTCTCCTCCTGATCATCATCTTCTTCTTCTTCTCTTATTTTGGTAATGGGGATTGAGCCCAAAGACATTCTGCCTCCAAGCTACACACAGCCCTATTTTTATTTTTTTTTTTAATTTTGAAACAGGGTCTCATTAAGTTGCTGAGGCTCCTGTCTCAGCCTCCCAAGTACCGGGATTATAGGCATGTACTACCACATCTGGCCTTTCCTATTTTCTCTCTAGCTTCCACACATGACTGGCTGATCTCACTTAGCATAATGTTCTCAAGTTCCAGATTCCGTTTCTTGAGCTCCTTTCTGATACTCGATTACTCATGTCCTAGGGTAGCAAGAATGGTGGGGGAGGAATGAGCAGGGTTATGCTGGCCCAGCTGATCTGTTCCTCTAGCAATTCCCCGACCTGCAGCACGCTGAAGAACCTGCAGTCAGTTGTGCCAACACTTCAAGCTCGGGGAATGAGATCCACTCAGTTGTCTTCTGAGGAATAAGCCAGTGTTTTTGAGAAAGGCTGGAGGGTCTCTCCCCCTATGAGCTGAGATCACTGCATAGCAGATGGAGCTATTAACCGATCACTTGAGCCTGGCTTTTAGTGTCACTCTGAGCAGACTGAGTGTACTGTGTGACTTCAGCAGAAATCAATTCAGACCATTGTTCTCCGTGTATTACAGAGATTGCCAACTCCCTGGGACCATAAGGAAGTGTGCTGTTACCTTGAGTACACACCCCTCCCCTCAGTTTGCACAGAGAGGAGAGTTATGGGAGTCACTCAGGAGGAGTGGGTGTGGTGCCAAGGCCGGGGCGAAGTGACAACCTCAGCTGTGGTCCTCTGCACCTGTCTAACCAGTCTTCTTTCCCTCTGGGAGGTCATGTATCCAGACATAAATATTGTGCCAGAAATCACCCCGTGGAGGATCTGTCAAAAATATTCATTCTCCAGAAGATACTGAGGCTCAAAGAGGCTAAACTGATCTACGGCTGGCTAGTCGTACACTCATGGTCAGAGTCATTATTTGGACATGGGTTCCTACTATCTGACATTGTTCCTTTCCTGCTCCCCAACTGAAGGCGAGCTGCTCTTCATGTTTAGATCATGTGGCTGTTTACCATGTGTTCATTACCTGTTATTTAAATTGAACCTAGGGCCGGGCGTGGTGGCGCACGCTTGTAATCCCAGCATTTGGGAGGCTGAGACCTGAGGATCCGGGTTCGAGGCCAGCCTCAGCTACTTAGTGAGGCACTCCACAACTTAGTGAGACTCGGTTTCAAAATAAAGAATAAAAAATAAGGCTGGGGGTGTAGCTCGAAGGTAGAATGCCTCTGAGTTCAATCCCCAGTACCAAAAAAAATAATAATAATAATAAAATAAATAAATTGAACCTAGGTTTCTGAGTCAAATAGACTCAGGATAAATCTCAGCTCTTTTTCTTTTCTTTTTTTTTTTTTTTGGTGCATTGTAATCACACATCATAATGAAGTTTACAGTGATGAGAATACACATGCACACAGCACTAGCTGAGGTCTTTAACTAAAGAGCCTGAATTCTAATGATGTAGTGAGGGTAAGTGGAACCCAAGCCCAGTATTTTTTTTTTTTTACTCTCTCTCCCTAGAAGTTACTGTTTTTATGATAAAGTTTGCAAAGGCCAGTTTCTTTGTGGTGCCCCCATAGATTGGCACTTGGGGGTGCACATATGGCTCTCTCTCCTCCCATTACTACTCTCAGTTTTCTTATCTGTAAAATATAAATAATAAATAACAATATCTGCCTCACAGAGTTCCTGTGAAGAGGCAGTAGGAGGACTCCATGACTAGCACAGTGTAGGCTCTTTCAAAGGGACAGCAGTTATTACCCGCCATTGTCTATACCGCACTAGACAGCTGGCTAATGAAGACCAGCTGTGCAACTGGAACATTTTAAGAAGCAATTGAACCTTTTGTTTTCATTCAAGTGCAGAGCCTTGGAGGACCAGTCTCCATATAAGCAAAGTGGTCATTGGACCAGAGAGAGGAGCCTGGCCCTGACGGATGAACTGTGCACAGATCCGTTCAATATATGAGAGGCTCCTGAACAATCTGGGGAAACTAGCGATTCCTCACGGTACCGACACATGTTTCCTCCACAAGGCAGCTGGAAACATCTATGGGGAAAACAACGCCATTTCAAATCACCATGATTCAAAGAATGCTGAAGGTAAACCACTGAGACTCTGTTGGGAAGCCGAGAGGTGATTTCCAGATTTCCATCACAAAAGCATCCTGTGTTTGGAGGGGATGAGTTTTGTGGATGAGATTGCAAGATACTCATTTGAGGTCATTATATGACCTTTCTGCTGGAAAATCTTCAAACAAAGGAAAGAACAAGTATGTGGAGGGAGACCTGTTGGAGAGTGGACTGGTTTGATGGGTCACTGTCACTGTACCTGCCTCTTAATTGTCTGAAGAAGACCCCCATCTCCTTCTCTACTCCCCACTTAATTCCTCAGAAGAAGGTTGCTCTGCATGAGTGGACCATTGGCAGCTATGAGCCCATCGAATCCTTGAACTCTATGGGATATTCCCACTTCCTACTGCTGATCTGTTAGTCAGTCTCCACTCTAGGCGAGCGTTATGAAGGGGCTCTGCTCTCTCATGCTGCCCAGGGAAGATTCCATCACCTCCCTCAGCAGCACCCTGTAACTTGGGGACTTTCTGAGGCACCCATCTTCCCTTCATAACTAAATAGTTGGTTCTTTGGGTCTTCATATTTCAACCAAAAGCCCAGGACCTTCAGTGGTCCCTGTTGATGGAGGCTGTACCCTTGGGGGTGTTTTATAAACTATCTCTAGATTTGTGACCATTTCACAGTGAGAGTACCTGTTGGTGGAGACTCTGCATTCATTTGGCTGATAGGGACTCTGCATTCAGGGGTATTTTATAAACGATCTCTAATACAAAGATTTGTGATGCTCCACAGTCTTTTGCTACTTATTAGTTTAGCAGGTGACTGAATTTTGACAATGACATGGTGATGACTTGGACTGCACTGTAATTGTCAGAGTTGGCCACCTATCCTCCCCTGACCAGCCTAAAGCCAAGCGTGTGGTGAAAAGGAGGGCATTTTTATTATTGTAACCCCAGAGGGGCCTCAGGGAGCACCAGCAATCACATGCAGTATTTCTGCAGTGAAACTATGAATAGTCAAACTGAACAACACAGACTGTAGGTTCTTCTACCAAATGAGTTTCTGTGGAACTTAACAGCAACAACAGCAGCAAACTTTGGATTGCCAGGATTTTTCAGATTTCTCAATTAGAAAATTAAGGATTGTGGCTCTGAATGGTTTTCTTGATGGTAATAGTTGTTAGAGTCAATGAGAGTGGCCAATATAGATTGTACAGGAGACCAAGAGACGGAATTGCAGGGTCTGAGGGAGGATTTCAGGACCCCCGGAACTAAACTTTTGCAATTTCCTTAGTAATCCTTTTCACAAGGGACAAAAGCCTTTCTTTTCACAGAGACACTTGCAAATGCAAATACCACCTAAAGAGGAGAGCTATAAAATGATGTCACAACACTCAGCAAAAGTTAATGACATAGGCCACCTAATCCTTTGAGATCAGGAACCATAAGGGGCAAGGTACTGGGTGCCTGGGAAGGAACCCCACTAAATTACAGGACAGGTGGCATAGTGGTGCATGCCTGTAATCCCAGTACTTGGGAGGTTAAGACAGAAGGATCACAGGCTCAAGGCCAGCCTCAGCAATTTAGAGGATCCCTCAGCAACTTAGTGAAACCCTGTTTCAAAAATAAAACAAAACAAAAGGAAGAAAGAAAAATAGCTGGGGATGTAGTTTGGAAGTAGAATGCCCCTGAGTAGTTCATTCCCCATCACTGAGGTAGATAGATGACAGAGAGTTAGATAACAGATGATATATATATATATATATATATATATATATATATATTATATATATATAATATATATATGATTGATAGATAGATGATAGATAGATAGATAGATAGATAGATAGATAGATAGATAGATTCGGAACTATGTGATCAAGCATTAGTTTCTTTCTGACTCTGACTCTACACCCAGCCACAAGAAACATTTTCTGAAGAGTCCATTCTTTGATCAATTAAAGGATTCTCTCTTTCTAACCAAAAGAGCAATTTAAGTCAGAATTGTAACTTGATTCATTCATTTATGTAATTATTCATTCAATCTACAGTAACACACACACACACACACACACACACTTGTAGAAGAACATCGCCTGGGAAACTTGTGGACACACATTGCTGAGGCCCGCCTCCTCTATCTCTGCTTTGTTCCTATTTCATGGGGATCACAGTGCTATCTCTGCAGCTGTAAAAGATTAGTACGTTCAGTTTGAGGACAGAAGCTGGTCCAGACACTATCTTTCCTCTGAATACTGAGGATTTTTTCAGCTGGATGTAAGGATATATAAGTAAGCTCATGAGCAGAGAATTCTTCTCTGATCCTGTGAGGCAGCCTGAGATAGAAGCGAATGCTTGTTTAAATGTCCCACTGTCTAGCATGGTGAACTTGGGGAAACTATGTGTTCTCTGGGAAACCGAGCTTTCACATCTGGAAAGCAGGGATGCTAGTGGCTGTTCTGCAGGGTTGCTGAGATTATTAACGACACACCAGAACCCTGCACATGCTAACACTTCTGCAAGTGCAAGTCACCTTCTTTGCACTCTTAGTCCTGCCCCTTGTATTATAATACCTATATCAGCAATGATCTAAATTCATTGTCAGAATCACCTCCTCATCCATCTCTGAAGCCTGTAAAATGATTAGAATACCCCAAAGCACAAACCAACTGCAGACCACCCCTCTCCAGATCTTGGAAACAGCAATATTGATTCGCAGCAGCGAGTGGACAACAGGCATAGTAGGCATAGCTGCATGGTGTTTTAAAGAATACCCCCAAAGTAACCAGGTCTAGACTTACTTAGTACAACAAAGTTTAACAAAAATTACATCCACACCCTCTGCCTATGAACAATTGAGAGCCTTTGTCATACCTCTTTTTAAACTGAGGATTGAATTGAGGCCCCAAAGCACCTCATTTTAAAATTAAATTTGCCCATTTAGAAGACCTACATTTGCAGTACTCCTCCGGGAGTGCTTGGAAATAGGGCACGGAGGTGGGTTTTGATCTACATACTTTCCCCCAGCCTTGGAAGGTAAGAAGCGCCAGGCCGTGTGGATACACAGACCCACCAGGGTTCACCTTGAAACTTTACAATTTACTTTTCCAGGACACCGGCTCTCGCAGAGCTCAAGACCCCACCTCCTTTGGAAAAAGGACTAGAAAGCGGTGACTTTTCCTACTCCCCACCTCGCCGAGTCCACAAAGCCCAACCCTGGTGCCACCAGCTGCAGCCTTCTTTGTCCCAGCAACCACAAAAAAATCTGTAACTTACTAGAAACTTGTTTTTCTCACCACAAAAGTTGGTGGAGAAAAAACCCGAAGCACTTACCAGTCAGTGCAGGCGCTGGGATGAGAAGGCCAGAGGCAGGGAGAGAGAGAGCGCGCTTGCTCACCGGGATGGGCTGGGTCTGCTCCTCTGCAGCTCTGAGTGCTGCTGCTGGGCTGGGCTACTCTTATCTAGGGACCAGCCGCTGTTGCCATGGGGACGTTCTGCTTCTCAGGCACCAGGGCAAGGGGGATGGAGAGAGAAAGAGGACTAAGCTGGCCCTCACCATCACTGCTTGCCACAGCAATAACTGCACATTACAAAACACAACACACAGAGTCCTGCTTTGAGTTCCTAGTCTGCAAGCTAGAGAAATCCAAACAAAGCAGGTACAGCCTTGAGTCCCCTTAATAATCCAGCAATCATTTCTTTCTCTCTCTCCTCTTTCTTTCTTTCTTTCTTTCTTTCTTTCTTTCTTTCTTTCTTTCTTTGTCTCCTCTTTCTTTCTCTCTCTCTCTTTCTCTCTCTCTCTCTCTCTCTCTCTCTCTCTCTCTCTCTCTCTCTCTCTCTCTCTATCTTTGGCTGACATGCAAATTTAGAAACTGAGGAACAGGGAGTTTAAACGACCTGTCCTAGAGGTGCCACAGCAAATTCTGACCCTCAAATCAATTTGAATTTAAGTTCAGAGCGCTTTCCCCACCCCCACACTGTCTGCTGAGAACAGGAACTATAACATTCCCACGTGCCAGTAACTTCCCCACTTCAAGCATACCCTCTAATCCTCATAACAACCTTGGGACATGAATGACCGTCATCATCTCCACTGGAGCAATGAGGAAGCTGGGGCTCAGAGAGGTTAATCATCTGCTCAAGGTCTCACTGCTAGTAAATGGCAAAGCCAGCATTTGAACCGGCAACTGGAGCCTAAGTCCATGTTCTTAGTCCCTTTGCAATACCACTCACCAGAGAGAACATCCCAAATAGTACAATAGCAAAGAAAGCAGCTCCTGACCGTACAGACTGGAATGGGAGGCCAGGGAAAATGTGCTCCTTCAAAGGAGCGAAACCAAATGTTCTTGTTTGGGGAATTCGTGTGCACTCTGTGGGACCCGGGGGCGGGGGGCAAGGGCTGTTTAAACGGGGTGGGGGCGGCATGCTGTCAGACGGAGAGCTCCTCTAGGGAGTGTCTCTGTGCTCAGTGTGTGTCAGCTTGCTGTGAGCGTACCATGCTGATTAGAGGAGGCGGTGGTCTTCAGTCACTGGCCTGGCATAAAAGAGCATTGAGGTCAGACTGGGAGATGAGGGCTCTGCACAGGCTGGAGGGCTCAGGCCACAGGGCGCCCAGGACCACCCACCGACACACTGTGTGTCAGGCCGTGTGCTGCATTATAGATGTGCAGAACAGATAGTGGCCGCCGAGGGTTCTGCTTTCACAGAGATGTCTGACCATTATCACAAGCTTGTTTCCTGTCTTTCTGGAGGTCCCAGGGCAGGTCCTGGGCAGCCTCTAATTACTAGTCACTAGCTGCCAATCACGGGGAATGGGCGTGGTGGCACACATTTGTAATCCCAGCATTTGGGAGGCTGAGACTGGAGGATCCGGGTTTGTGGCCAGCCTCAGCTACCTAGTGAGGCACTCTGCAACTTAGTGAGATCCTGTTTCAAATTAAAGAATAAAAAGTAGGGCTGGGGGTATAGCTCTGAGGTAGAATGCCCCTGGGTTTAATCCCTAGTACTGCAAAAAAAAAAAAAAAAATCATCTTGAGGTTGACTTCCAGGGTTAGAATTTCCTTAGAAGACATGACAGATCAGCAAGGAGGGGCTTCCTTGTCTGACTCCTTGGTCGGGTTCTTTTTGGAGCCTCCCAGAAAGAAATGGAGGCTGCCAAAAGCAAATGGTCCAGGCTGGGAGGGGAGGCCCTGGTGCTGAGGGACCATGCAGGATCCAGCCCTCTGGGCCCAGCTGCCTCCTGCATCTGCTCATCGAAGGCTTGTCGGCCATTGTGCTGGGAGCATCTTCATTCCAACGTGAGTGGGAAAGACATGCTTTCTCCCCAAGCTCTTAAGCTCTTCTTTTTAAGCAAATCTGAGATCATTGTAGATTCGCATGCAATTGTAAGAAATAATACAATGAGCTGGATGCGGTGGTGCCCTCTTGTCATCACAGTACTTGGGAGGCTGTGATGGGAGGAGTCCATGTTTGTGACCAGCCTCAGCAGTGTAGAGAGGCCCTCAGCAACTTAGTGAGACCTCATTTCAACATAAAATAAATAAATAAATAAATAAATAAATAAATAAATAAATAAATACATAAATAAATAAGACTGGGGGTGTAGCTCTGAGGTAGAATGTCCTGGGTTCATATCTCCAGTAACACACACACATACACACACACACACACACACACACACACACACACACACAAAGAAATAATGCAGTGAGGACCCCTGTACCCTGTAAGCAGTTTTCTCTAATAGTAAACATTGCAAAACTATAGTGCTTTGACAGCCACTAATCTGTTCTCTACTTCAATAATATTATCATTTAATAAAGGTTATAAAAATGGACACCCAGTGTGTACTCCTTCCGTTGATTTTTCCACTCAACATTATTCCCTGGAGATCCATCTAAATTGTTGTCAGCATCAATAATTTGTTCCTTCTTATTGCTGAGTAGTGTTCTGTGGTATGTTCCAATTTGTTTAACCATTCACTTATTGAAGAACATCCTGGTTGTTCCCAATATTGAGCTATTACAAATAAAGCTGCTATGAACATGTGTATAGAGGATTTTGAATGAGCAAAGTTTTTCATTTCTATGGGAAAATGCTTAATTTTATGATACCATCCATGTGGCTATACTATTCAATTCCTATCAGCTATGGATGGATGCTCTAATTTCTCCATATCTTTACCACCATTTCATGCTGTCACTAGTTTTTAAAGTCTATCTCATAGATATGCAGCAATATCTCACTGTAATTTTAATTCACATTTCCTGGATGGGGAATGATGTTAAACATCTTTTCATGTGCTTATTTTCATCTGTATATACTTTCTGTGAAATGTCTCTTCATATCTTTTACTTTCTTTCTAATTATGTTGCAATTTTTCATTGCTGAATTTTCAAGGTTCTTTATGTATTCTAGATACTAGTCCTTTGTCAGAGATATGGTTTGCAAATATTTGCTCTTAATTTGCAGCTTACCGTTCAACTTCCTAATAGTGTCTTTGATAAAGCAAATGTTTTTTTTTTTTAATTTTTATGAAGTCCAATTTGTCAGTAAATTAATTTTAAAGCATATATAGTTGAGCTATTTCTGAAGCTTTTCAGGGGACCTGGATTATTGTACTCTTCTGCAGTTCAAAGGGACTATTTTCCAAAAGAGAAGAGTAGGACTTTCTTATTTTCCCTTTGGGTAGATGTGTACTTCCCTTGAGTTCAGGTTGATTTTTCCTAGGGATATCTACACACACTTTAATTGATTATGCTCCTCCCCCTTTAAGGCAAATGCAAACAGCCACTGAGATGACAGATGGTCATGTAAATCTATACCTCTGAGAGTTCTAAATAACATCTGCATATGTGCAGCGCTGAAGCCACGGACCCTTGGTCCTGCAAGAAGCCATCACGCCTATGACATCAGTTGCAGGTCCAAAGGCCCTCTGCTCTGTGGCTGAATTGGCCTCTGGCTTCAATCCTGATGGATGCATAATGGTAACTAGCTCTAAATGAATATATTTTCATTTTGATCACAAAGTATCCCATCCTTATCAAAAACACGGGTCACAGTGATGAACATTTCCAGATGATTTATTTCAGTCTGTAATTTATAAACTGTCCACATGAGAGATTTGCCTTTCAAAGTTGATCTAGGGAAGTTTCTATGTGGATGAGAAGTGGAGCTCTGAGGAGAGGGGGGAGGAGAGAGAGAAAGACTGAATACTGAATATTTGTAGCTGGATTTATCTCAGAAATCTTGTTGGGTCTCTTTGATTGTCTCCATCAGCCTCTCGTAGAGGGAATTAGCTGTCTCAGATCAATATCTTCTGGTAAATAAGTGTTGATGCCTTTGCTTTGAGCAGCTTTGAACACATTTTAGCTCCTCTTGATAATAGAAAGCTCTTTGAATTAGTCTATAAGAAAATCTAATGTCACCTATTGTCTTTTGGTTGAAATAAAAACATAAAGCATTTAATCTTTCAGATATCAACTGTTAAATACTTAGTAAGTACCTATAAAAATGAGAGGTAAGGTGAATAATTGTCTTGTTCCCTTTCATTTCAACTGAAATTTTTAGAGAGATTGCTGCAGATTCACATAGTTGTAAGAAATGATACAGAGAAATCGATTCTTCATATATTGTACTCTGTTCCCCTAATGAAGATGTTTTATAAAACTATAGGAGAATATTACACTATCTCAACAAGATTTTGATATTGGTCCAATACACCTGTCTTACTCATATTTTCTCGTGTGGGTATGTGTGTGCGTGTGTGTATTAAGTTCTATATAATTTTATCATCTGAATAGGTTCATGTATCTACCACCATAGTTAATATATTAAATATTTCCAACACCACAAGGGCCCTTCTATTTTTTGTTTGTGTTGTTATATTTAAACTCAGGGGCATTCTACCTCCAAGCTACACCCCCAGGTCTTTTTATTTCTTATTTAGAAATAGGGTCTCACTAAATTGCTAAGAGCCTTGCTAAGTTGCTGAGGCTGACCTCAAACCTGTGATTCTCCTGTCTCAGCTTTCCAAATACTAGAATTACAGGTGTGCACCATCATGCCCAGCTCCTTCTGTTGCTCTCTTACAGCCAACCCCTCACCCTTCACCATCCCAATGTCCATGTAGTCCCTGAAACCACTAATCTGTCCTCAATTTCTATGCTTTTGTCATTTCAAGAATATTATATATATGACATTATATAGCATGTTACCATAGACATTCTTTTTTGCCGCTCAGCATTATTCTCTGTAGTTAACTGAAATTGTTGTGATCGATAGTTTATTCTTTCTTCTTGCTGAGAAATATTCCATGTATGAAAGTACCAAAAATCTGTCTAACCAGTCACCTGTTGAAGGACATTTGGGCCGATTTGAGTTTTGTCTACTGCAAACAAAGGTGTTAAGAAGACATATGTTAGCCGGGCGTGGTGGCGCACGCTTGTAATCCCAGCATTCGGGAGGCTGAGACCGGAGGATCCGGGTTCGCGGCCAGCCTCAGCTACCTAGTGAGGCACTCCGCAACTTAGTGAGACTTGGTTTCAAAAAA
>PVLC010000299.1:214803-240381 GCA_004027655.1 Graphiurus murinus
AAAAAAAAAAAAAAAAAAAAAAAAAAAAAAAAAAAAAAAAAAAAAAAAAAAAGAAGACATATGTTTTCATGTGAATATAAGAATTTAAACTCAATTCTCTGTTACTTCAGATCATGAGCTTTCTTTCCCAGTATCTTACGTACATGAGACAAGACTGTGTAGGCAGAAGAGGAAGGAAGTTTAGGAATTGTTGTGTGACTGGCTAAGATGGAACCTATCAGCTGAGCCCTGATTCTTGCTGTAGATGTTCCAAACCGACTTCTAAGGCAATTGATATCCTTTTATTTTCCCAGATGGTGGTGAGAACATAAGAAAAGTCCCCGAGGAGGCACTGGCAGAGCTAAGGTATGATTGACTTAATCCGTATCACTAATTCAAACCTAAATGAACATACACTCTCATAAAAAACATGTGTTTACTTACAACCCGGAGGCAGATCCCCCAACCTCTCCTGAAAACCACAATGTACCTCTGGTCCCTCTCTGACCCTCCAGGGGGTACAGGACAGATGGGAGAAGGCTAAACCTCTGCATAGAGACCTTTGCCAGGAACTCGGTGGCTGACCTTCTCCCTGGCAAAAGGCAAGAGAGCTTCTCACTGGGCTTTATGACTCTGGTACTACCAGGCATGTAATCTTCTTGAAATCAAGTGCAGAAGTTACGGCCGCTATTTCAAATGCATGCTGGGTCTCAAATTTGCTTTCCCATATTCCTAAATTGGGTGTCATTTTTCATACAGTTGAAACCAAAGAGACAAAGTCCTAAAACTCTAAAACGATTTCCCCCCACATTAGAAAAGCCTTAGTCAACACTTTTTCCTTACGCTCATGGACAGCTAATGAACTTATTCATTAATATTTCGTAGCACAATTCAAACATGATAACCTTGCATATCTGAATACTTCTCTCTGAGCAACAGAAGCTTTAAACTACACATGGCACATACCTTAAAATTCTATGTGTCCTTTGGGGAAATATATGTACTTGCTCCCTCTGTGTTGAGGAGCCCCCACAAACAGTGTATTGTGTCTGCTGCTATTACCATCTGGTAGCTGACATCAATTCCCTCTCTGCTTTCCCCCAGCGCAGCCTTCTATGAATGCTCGCAGTAACATATGACAGACTTTGGCGGCGCAGTGGGGAATAGGCCTGGTTCCTTTATTATGCTGCCTTTCTAGCAGAGATTTCTCAGAAGCCAAGCAAGTCTTGGGTCTGGAAAATTCTAATAGCTTATCTGGAAGGAAGCAAGCTAGGGAAGAGGAGAGGGCAACAAGTCCATTCTCTGCAGAATGAACTCATTCCCGCCGAGGTGGAAGCCGGGACGTGTCCCGTCGGCCCCTTAATGACTTTGAGCTTGGCTAGTCAGCACATCTTCAGGAGACGTCTCTTCTTTAGCACACTCACTTAATTGAGCATCAGAGAAGCTGGGAGAGAATTAATATTCAAGCACAGCTTTGGATTAGTAACCGAAGCAAAGCCACATGGCTCCCTCGCTGTGCTACTGAGTGGTGATCACCGTTTTATACAGAAGCCAGATGTCCAGTTTTGAGAATGTGTTACTAAAAAAAAAATCAGCTTGGTTTCCACAACTGAGCAAATGATGGGTCAGACTCATTCCATGAATGCAAGAGAAGAGAGGAGCATGAAGCATGGGGGGCCACCAGCACGGTGACAGCTGGAGAAAGTGTCACACTCTTTACGGAGCAAGGTAACGGGAAACACTAGCTCTGGAGAAGAGTGACACCCTGGCTCAGTAGCCACACGCGACACCAGCTTTCCCACTTATCACGCGAGAGCATAAACCTTGGGAGTGGGGAGGGGCTGTGACAAGAAGCAACAAGAATGTAGACAGGAGATTGGAATGAGAACTCCATTAAAAGTAGTTAGGTCAGAGTGTCTGCGAACCCTTGAATCAGAATAGTGCTCAAGGTCAGTGTGACTGTGACCCCTATGGTCAGAAAGATGCTTGAGGATCTTGTGGCTCTGGATCTCCACTGAATAAAACAAACCGATGGAGACCAGGAGCTGGAGACTAGGTAGAAAGGCACCTAGGTGGCGCAAGATGTGGAACCGAATCAGTTGTAGGAAATGAGAGAAAAATCAAGGCAAAGACTTGAGACAAAAATGGGGAGGGGTGGAAAATGGACACGTATTGCAGATCTGATGCCCGGTCAATCATCACAAAGTTCTAATGACAGCCGGTGCACAGCTGTAATACCAGTACTTGGGAAGCTGAGACAGGAGTATCACAGGTTTGAGGATAGCCTCAGCAAGTAGTGAGACTCTCATCAACCTAGCAAAACTCTGTTCCAAAATAAAAATAAAATAAGGTTGGGAGCCGGGCGTGGTGGTGCATCTTGTAATCTCAGTACTTGGGAGGCTGAAACGGGAGGATCCGGGTTTGCAGCCAGCCTCAGCTACTTAGTGAGGCTCTCTGCAACTTAGTGAAACCCTGTTTCCAAATAAAGAATAAAAAAAAAAAAAATAGGACTGGAGGTGTAGCTCGGAGGTATAATGCCCCTGGGTCCAATCCCTAGTACGGCAAATAAATGAATAAATAAATAAAATAAATAAATAAATAAATAAATAATTTAGGGCTGGGATGTAGCTCAGAGGTAGAATGCCCCTGGGTTCAATCTCCAGTATCACAAAAAATAAGAAAGAGAGAACGCTCCAGTTCCTGACAGGTGAATGGAGCATCCTTAGAAATAATGGGCCAGTGATTGACATCAAGAACTAGGGGTCAGAACACACCTTTTAAAGGAGACTCTTCCACATTTCTGGGGAAATGGTATCATTGAGGTCACACTATGAGAAACAATTCAAAAGTTTATTTATAACTGGTGATTCTTGAAACATAGGACATGGCCCTTACTGAAAGACTGAAACTTCTTTTTCTTTCTCTGAAGGGTGGGTAGGTAGCTGCTGCAGTCTTCCAGCTTTCAGAAGTGGGCTGGACTCGGCCATCTTCCCCTGCCACCTCCCATGCAAAGGACTTTGTGGTTGTGGTGGCACTGTATTTTATGTGACACTGAATCTGTAGTCCCTAATGCTGCCCGTGCACAGATCAGTTAGATGGATAAACGGATATGCTATTATTTCTGAGACCAGATTACTTTTTTTCCTTTTTTTCATGCAGAACCATCTTTCCAATGTATTTCCTCAGAAATAACTTCTTGCTCTGTGCTCTCAAAATACTTGGTTGTGAGGCTGAGACAGGAGGACCACAGTTTCAACAAGACAGTGAGAACCTATTTCAAAATAAAAAATAAAAAAAGATTGTGGATGCAGCTTAGAGGTATAATATCCCTAGGTTCCATCCCAAGTACCACCACCCCCCCAAAAAAATACTAGGTTATATTTCTGCTACAATACTTTAAGGAAGTACGTGGCAGAAAAATAAACGTGCCCACTTCTGGGAACAGAATGTGCTTAACTATTATTCCTTGTGTTTATGAGATGTTTACCTCCTCTTGTCCATTTTTATATTTCTCTCTATTTTTTATTATTGATTCATATCAGGGATTTTTTTTATATTGGGGTTTGAGCCCACAGGCATTCTACCTCTGAGCTACATCCCTAGCCCTTTTTCGAAACAGGATCTTGCTACATTGCTGAGGGTCTTGCTAAGTTGGCTGACGCTGGCCTTGAACCTGTGATTATCCTGCCTCAGCCTCCCAAGTCACAGGCATGCTTTATATGGGTTTTTAAATAGATCTACTTGGACTTAAATCTGTGTCAAAAACATGTTTATCAAATGTCATGTACTATTTTACAAAGTTTTTCTCTATATATGGTGTCTTTTGTTGAACAGAAGTCAAATGGGAATTCTTTTGACTTATGGCTTTACAATATGTGTTCTGTTTAAGAAATGCTTTCACATCAAGATTATAATGATATTTTTAATTGTTTTATTTGCATCATCAGAATTAAATGCAGTCAACATGGCCTAGGTGTTCTAATCAGAAATTTGTTTGAAAGAAGGCAACAATCTGATGAAGTATACATCTGAACTCTAAGAGCAAGATCTAGTTTGGCCCAGCAGCCATGACTCCCAGAAATCACAGAAGTGACTCTCACTCTGTCTATCCACGTTGGTGCATTGTAGTCTCTGTAGTCTCGCTCTCACTCTCTCTCTACACATGGGTGCATTGTAGTCTCACAGTTCAAAGTGATAGGTACCTACATGGACACAACGCTTGGTGAGCTTCCCTCCAACTGATTCATGATGCACATTTATACCTGTGCACAAATCTGGAAAAGGAAAATCAAAAGATCACCAATGTAACTCTTGTGTTCAAGCACACACAATGGCCCCTATTATCTAGGCCCAGGAGGCTATGACTGCAAAGCTGCCAGTAGAACAGCGTTAACGCCATATTGATAAAAGTGTGTTAGCCCTTGAAGACAGAGGCTTGATAAAACTTAATAGCTCACTGGTTTTGCCAGTGGAGAAGCCTTGGGAGGACCAGAGAGTGTCAACTGGAGGCAGAGAGCCCTCATGATGCCAGGACCTGCAACTCAAAACCACTTCTAGACTTTATTTACACCTCTTGTTCCCTCTTCCTTGAAACTCACTTTTAATACACCCTAACTAGCCCCAAGGAGTAAGATGGACTTTGCACAACTGTCTTCCACCTTCTCACCCAGCTGGCTTTTTGAATAAACCATGCCTCAATATCTGGTCTCTGGACCTAACTGGCCTGTTGTGTGGTGAGCAGCTGGACTTGGGTCCAGTAACACCGTGATCACCGAGTCCACCACATCTTTACAGCTCTGAAACTGGCGAGGGAAGACTGGAACAGAATCCTGCTGCTACTGCAACCGCTGGGGCTCTGTCCAACTGGGAGCAGAAACACCTTACACCAGCACGCTTGAGCCTCATTGCTTGAGCCTTATTTCATATGCATACACCTAGTAGATGAGACTAGATTTATGTCCAGATCATTAGCTTCTGAAAGATTGAGGATTTTTTTTTCTTTTAAGATTTCTGACCTATAGGGAAATATATCAGAAGAAAACAGAAATGGGTCTGAGCATCATTCAACAACATGAAGCACATCTCCTAGAGCGTTGCGGTGCGCCTTCCCACTGAAGTTCTTAATTCACCTGCCGTTACTTTAGTTACCTTTCACACAGAGACAACTGATTGTACAAGTACTTTTTCTTGTACAATTTTCTTGAAAATTATGTTCTTCTCCCTCTGATCTGCAGCGTTAATGCTGCCATAAAGTTTCTGCACATGTGTGAGTCTGTTTCTTAGTTCTCTATTCTGTGCCATTAGTCATTTCTTGAATCTGTGTACAGTCATCACATTATTGATTAATCAATCTTTATTTTCTTTGTACCTAGAAAGATATATTCCCCCATCATGATCTTCACAAGTATTTTAGTTCTTCATCGGGCCATGCTTCTTCTTGTTTTCTTCTTCTTCTTCTTCTTCTTCTTCTTCTTCTTCTTCTTCTTCTTCTTCTTCTTCTCCTTCTCCTTCTCCTTCTCCTTCTCCTTCTCCTTCTCCTTCTCCTTCTCCTTCTCCTTCTCCTTCTCCTTCTTCTTCTTCTTCTTCTTCTTCTTCTTCTTCTTCTTCATTGTCCTCTCCTCCTCCTCCTCCTCCTGATCCTTCTTCTTCTTCTTCTCATTAGAAAAAATGAAATCTCCAAATGTCTAGAAAAGTTGAAAGCAATTTTACAGTGGATTATCATATACCTACTGCCCAGATATTTTTTATCATTAACATTTTACTATACTTGCTTTATTGTATAACTATCTACACATTAATCCTTCTATACTTTCATTAATGTATGTTATTTTACATGCATCTCACAGTAAGTTGTAGACAACAACAGACAAAAGTAATATATGATGGAAATCATCAGAACAGTGATTCCTCTGTAGAGCAGGACAGGACTGACCAGGAAAGGACATGAGAGCCTCCAAGGAAATTGTAGTGTCTTTTATCTTGATAGTAATTTAAATTGCACAGGTAAATGCATTTTCCAAAAGTCATTGGATGGTACATTCAAGATGTATGCATTTCACTTCATTTAGAGAAAACAAAAATATGAACCTATAATAAACATTTATGAGTGAAATGTAGGTTCTTACCCTAATGAGTTTTCTGGGTTTTCTTTTAACTGTCTATGCTGATCTTTTCACCTGCCTTCCTCCTGCTTGGACTCTTGATCATTTAAAGCTCTGGAAAGTACTTCATCAACTTAGAAATTAACTGAAAAGTCACTCTCTGATATTACAATCTCAGAAAAACAAAAGTATTGGTAGGGAATCTTGATAAGAAATGGATAGATCCATCAATAGGTGATGTTGAGACAACTGCATATAAATGTAGATAAACAGAAAACCAGCTACTACCACTTACTGTTTACCAACATAACTTCCAAATAGATTATAATATTAAATGTAAAAAAGAAAGTCATCCATTAAGATACTAGATGAAAATATGGGTGAATATTTTATATTCTTTGAATATGAAAAACTTTTCCAAACAAAAGTAGAGGCTATGAAAATTGATAACTCATGTAAAATTTAAAGACTGATAGAAGCACCTTGAACAAATTCAAAATTCAGGATCGATTTGAGAAAGATTGAGTCTCTTTAATCTATATAAAGTTCCAAAGCCATTCTTCACAGATATAGAAAAATCAGTCCTTAAATTCATTTGGAACAACAAAAACCCAGAATAGCCAAAATAGTTCTTAGCAATAAGAACCAAAGAATAAGAACAGAAGGCATAACAATACCTGACTTCAAACTATACTACAGAACCATAGTAATAAAAACAGCATGATATTGGCACAAAGGCAGACATGTAGACCAATGGAGCAGAACAGAAGACTCAGAAACAAATCCACACACTTACAGCCAATTGATTTTTTTTTTTTTTTTTTTTTTTTTGGTTTTTTTTGGCGGTACTGGGGATTGAACTCAGGGACATTCTACCTCCGAGCTATACCCCCAGCCCTATTTTTTATTCTTTATTTTTGAAACCGAGTCTCACTAAGTTGCGGAGTGCCTCACTAGGTAGCTGAGGCTGGCCACGAACCCAGATCCTCCGGTCTCAGCCTCCCAAATGCTGGGATTACAAGCATGCACCACCACACCCGGCTCAGCCAATTGATTTTTGACAAAGAGGCCAAAAACATACACTGGAAAAGAGAAAGTCTCCTCAACAAATTGTTTTGGCAAAGGTGGCTATCTATGCAGAAAAATGGAAATAAACCCAACTTTCCCACCCTGCACAAGAGTCAATTCAAGATGAATCAAAGACTTGGAAATTAGACCAGAATCCTTGCAGTTACTAGCTAATAAGATCAACACTCTAACATATAGGCCTGGGTAAAAACTTCCTAAGCAAGACCACAAAGGCACAAGAAATTCAAATGAGGATTAACATATGGGACTACATTAAACTGAAGAGCTTCTGTGCAGCAAAGGCAACTATCAAGTACCTCAAGAGAGAGTAATAGGCAAGTTAACTAAATAGACATTAACAAAAGAAGAAATACAAATTACCAATAAATGTATCAAAAAATGTTCAACATCATTAACAATCAAAGAGATGCAAATCAAAACTACCCTGAGATTTCACCTAACCCCAATTAGAATGACAATCATTCAAAACACAAACAACAATAAATACTGGTGAAGATGTGGAAAAGTAGGAACTCTGATACACTGCTGGTGGGATTGCAAATTAGTACAACCACTTTGGAAAACAGTGTGGCGGATCCTCAGAAGAATGGGAATGAATCTAACGCATGACTCAGCTATACCACTCCTGATTATCTACCCAAAAGAATGGAAATCAAATTACCAGAGTAATGCATGCATATCTATGCTTGCTGATGCACAATTCACCATTGCCAAATTATGCAAACAGCTGAGATGTCCATCAAAAGATGAATGGATAACCCAAACTATGGGATATATACACAATGGTATTCTACTCAGCCATAAAGAAAAACAAAATCATGTCATTTGCAGGGAAATGGAAGGAATTGGAGAACATATGCTAAGTGAGATTAGTTACAAAAAGTGAAAAGTTAGATGTTCTCTCTCATATGTGGAAGCTAGGGAGAAATTGGGATATAGGAAGGACTCCAGACACAGGAGGAAAAACCTTAGTTGAGTGAAGAGGGGACTAACTGAGGGAGATGGGAGGAGGAGGAGGGAAATACCTTAATGGTAATGATGTATATACACAAGCTTATCAAAGTAAATCACTGTGTTGAACATGGGTAGGAGGGGTGGGGGGGAGAAGGGCAGAACTGGGGAAGGGCTCAATGAGTATTGTGTGCATGTCTACCTCTATCACCCTGAACTTCAGCAAGATGTATGATTTCAATGCACCGATAAAAAAAAAAAGTTCTTACATATCAAAGAGAAAGAGGTATCATTTCCCTCCTAAAAGACTGAAAATACAAATGATCAGATCATGTATAAAAATCGAACTCTAGCCCTCCATCTCTGGAGCATTTGGATTTGTTCCAAAAATTCAGGACCTGGTCAATGACTTTCATATTTCCAAATTTTCATCCCCATTTCCAATTCCATAAATATATCAATAAAATCCAAATATGATCATAAGTGAATCATACAAGATGTCTTGCATCTAGGTAGCCTACTCCACCTTCTCTATGCCAACAACTTCTAATCAAGGCACACTGAAGTCTTTCCTTTTATTAATTTATTTTTCATTTCTAGGTGTTCTCACTCATCTGCCTGACTTTGGGTCTTGAACAAACCAAAATGATGGCTGACCCCTTTGCTATAGCAAGCTCTGAATAGATGGTCTTTGCTTGTTTTCATTTCAGTGATTTTCATTTATTTACAAACCCTCAAACATGTACTTCATAGAACTACAGGTAATGAATTTAAATAGACAATTAATGCAGGAGGAGGAGGAGGAGGAGGAGGAGGAGGAGGAGGAGGAGGAGGAGAAGAAGAAGAAGAAGAAGAAGAAGAAGAAGAAGAAGAAGAAGAAGCAGCTAGGAGATCAGAAAGGCTCCAAATTGTATGAAACTATGTTTTAACTCATTAATATTTAATATTTGGACAAATACAAATCTCACTAATCTATCACACTAGTAAAAATTTAAATGAATGATAATGACTTATGTAAAGGATGCAGAATAAGGGCACTTGTTGGTGAGTTTATTTTTTATATCTTTATTGAGAGGGAGATACTTTGACAAAGTGAGAATATAAATATATGAAATATGTTTATAATACATATAATAGGGAATTAGCAGAATTGAAAAATAATTTGATAGAATCCAATGTTACTGTGAAGTAATGTCCCCACTATATTTGTAATGAGTAATTTCTTAAAAGGTCATTCAACTCATTTTTCTTTTTTCCCCTCCCTTCCCTGGCCAAGCAGGTTTCCTGACATTAAGGCTTGGAGGAGTCTGAAGCTTCTTGCCCCAGGAAAGGAAAGATGTTTGGTGCCTAGAAAAGAAAGCCATTGATCAACTTTGACCACTTTAAAACCCCTATCAGGATCAAAGGCATAAAATCAGGAAACAAAATGTGTTTAGGAAACAGAAATAATATTTCTAAAAATTTCCCAAATCGGGTTTTCACAAATCAGGAATCAATGTTTAAAGCATGAATGAACAGAAATTATGTTAGACAAGGTATTCCTGTTGCACAAATAGGAAAGCCTTGTTAGGATAAGGGATGGAGCAGGGGTGGGGGCATGGAAGGGGTGCTAGGATAGAGAGAAGAGGGGGAAGTAGTCGTGCTTTCCTGTAGTGTGGAGCCCTTGTTCTGGTGTCTTGTGAGACCCTTGTGATTTCCCGAGTGGGGTTTGGGAATTCCAGAGCCCAGGGGACTTATGTCTGCTTCCCAGCTGAGATTCTGGTTAACCACCTAGTGAAATATCCCAGGGATTTATCAGGAAGGCACAGCAGAAAACCAACCTAGTGGGTTTAGGTAGAGAGAGACTCAGAGTCAGGGTCTCATGGTGCCCCATAGCCTGGGCCTGGCGTGCCATTGTGCCTAGTTTAGAAGGGTAGAAGATGGGTAGCAGGAAGTTGACCTTTGAGAGCCAGTCTGCCCGGAAGGCCACCCCCAGGGCACAAGGCAGCGAGTGATCACAGTGAGGGGCAAGGAGACTTTGAAACCCAGGTGACAAGGTTCATTATATCATAGCAGCTAATGCAGTACCTGGGCTCCTAAATCTACATGAATACATACTTTGACCTCTCCAGAATCCAAGCTATAATGGGACAAGAGGTATCCATCAGAAGGATTAGAGGCAGAGCAAAGTTCACAGGGAGATGTGCAAGATTATACAGAAAAGAACCTGGGGAAAACTGCACTGCAGAGGAACGGACTTAGAACTGAAGAGCAGAACCTGTCACCAGCAGGTTGGAAGATTTATGGAGTTTTATGGAGAAGTGGACGTGTGCTCGATGAGTGATTGAAGCTGGCTGGAAGGTAAGGTGTCAAATCACTCATACTTTCAAGGTTGATTGGTTCCCAGCACAGAAATATCTGGGTCATCTGGAGAGTTACCTCGTGACCTGCTAGGGTAAGCAAGGAGTCCTAGATGGGTAGGATATTCAAGGCCGAGCCCAGCCTCCTCTTGTGCCAAACTCCTTCATCAGATAAACTGGCAAAACCCAAAGGCTAAGGGCTAGAGAAAACAATGGGTGTTCTGTCTTCTTTTATTTTTAGATTATATTTGATAATCAACATGTTCCTAGGCAGCAGTTCAGCCCTGGGGAAAGTGCCCATTGAAAATTGTGTTGAATAGCGGAGCTCAAACCTCATGGCACGAGCTATGTTCTAACAAAGGCTGCCTGTGCTCTGCCACCCACTTCAGTTGGCACAAGAGAATCAGTTCTCAGGCAAGAAGAGGAGTCTGAGGCAAATTCTGTTTTCCTATAGATGCCCTATTGTTCTTTTTTTCCCCAAATATAGTAGCCCTAGTTCATGATGTTAGGAAAGTCATTTGGCTACAGTGAGCTAGGCAATTAGTGTAGAAAGAGCTGTCATAGACACATAAAATGGCCTATGTTTTACCTTGATTGAGCTTTTTGAAGTGAAAAGTGGCTTTAGATAGTAAATTGGGCTAATACTCCCTTTACAAGTACTAATTGCATTAAAGTAGCTTAAACTTTTTATTATTAGTAGACAGACTATTCTTTTGTGACCAGTGAAGGTTCACAATGGATCGAATAACATCTTTTTTCCCCTCTAGAACGCGAGAACTGTTCTGCTAAATATAAAATGGCCTTATCTTTTGTTTATGCACAAAAGCAGGGCAAAGAAAGGAAAAGAAAAAAGAAAAGAACTCTACATTTCTGAGTGTTGTCTGAATTACTACAATACCTCCTGCCTGGCTTCCCTGCTTCCTTTCATACCCTCTGACTAAATTACCCAGAAAGTAGCCCAAGTAATCTTCTTAAAATCCCTCTCATCATACCAGTGTCCTTCTTCAAAGCCTCAGATAGTGTCACATTACATTCATAAAATCTAAACTCCCTACCCATATCTTAATAGCCTGCTATCACTGATCCTGCCTGTCCCCAAAGGCTGAGCATTAAAGGCTTGGTCCCCAGCCTGTGGCGATGTCGGGAGGTGGTAGAACCTTTAGGGGCAGGCCTAGTGGGAGGAAGTTAGGTTGCTGACCGTGTCCCTTGAAGGGGATTCAGGGGCTCCGGCCCCTCCCTCTGTCTTATTGCTTCCTGGTCATCATGAAGTTTCCTTCTGAGACAAAGTTTTGCCGTAATGTTCTGCCTCATCACAGACCCCAAAAGCAATGGAGCTGAACCTTCAGCAATGGCTGAAACCTTTGACACCAGGAGACACATGAACCTTGCCCTCCTTTTAAGTTGTTTGACTCATATATTTGTCACAATGACAGAAAGCTGGCTAACACATAAGCCCTATATGTACCTTTCCTCCCTCAGCTGGCTCCAGCATTAATGACTTCCTCTCTTTTCTACAAACAGGGAACATTCCCTCCCAGCTCAGGTGCTTATACTTGCTGTTCCTTGCCTGGAAACATCCTGCCCCCAGATGTTTTCTAATTTCTTCAACTCTTCATGGAGATAACATTTACAAACAGCATAATGCAAGTAAACAACCTAGTACTTACAGAATTATGCAACCATCTCCATCATGGTCTAGTTTCATGATATTTTAATCATCCCTAAAACAAACCTTGTGTCTATAGCAATCACTCTCATTCCCCCACTCAATTCTCCAGCCCTGGACAACTGCTAATATTCTTTGTGTCTCTATAGATTTGACTATGCTGAACATCTTATATGAATGGGATCATAAAATACGCGGCTTTTTTGGAGTGTGTGTGTGTGTGTGTGTGTGTGTGTGTGTGTGTGTGTGTGGGTGTGTGGCTTCTTTCACTCAATATAATGGTTTTTTGTTTGTTTTAGTTTGGTTTTGGATACTGAGAATTGAACCCAGGGGTGTTCTAGCTCTGGACTATACTTTCAATACTTTTTAATTTTTTTATTTAGAAACAGGGTCTTGATACATCATGTTCTACTTCTGGGCTATACCCTGAATCCTTTAATTTTTATTTAGAAATAGGGTCTTGATAAATCGTGTTCTGCCTCTGGGCTATACCCTCAATTCTTTTTATTTTTTTAATTTTGAAACAGGGTCTTGCTAATTTGCTGAGGGTCTTGCTGGCCTCAGCAGGCTGGCCTCAAACCTGCAGTGCTCCTGCCTCAGCCTCACAAGTACTGGTATCACAGGAGTGCACCACCTTGCCCAGGAGTATGATTTTGAGGTTTGTCCACATAGTCATAGTGTAAGTAGGTTATTGTTTTTAATGGCTTATGAATACTCCTTTGTTTATACATTCATCAGTAGGTAGAGATTTGCATCATTTCTACTCTTTGGCTGCCCTGAACATTCAAATCTTGAGAGAGATGTAACTGAGGCAAGAGGAACAACGTTGTTAGTTACTTGGTTTGCGCTCACCTGCCATGTCAAAACCTTGCTGTGTCATCCTACATTATTCTTCTCCACTGACTTGTTAAAAATGCTGTTCTCGCTATTGATAGGGAGCTTGGGCAAGATATGAACATAGAAGTAACATGGACCCACTATTAGCTCTATGTTTTCCTGCCCAAAGTAAAAACTCCTTGGTGACTGAGATTATGCTATGTTTATGTGTATTCAGTAGTTATTAGTATTCAGATATTGACTTATTATGGAGTTAATTAAGTCTCTTGCACATTTACTCATAAAATCATTTTCTAAACTTTCTGTGTGCCAAGCAGTGTTTTAGGCCTGGTGCTAATATGTGGAGAAAAGTTAAACAAGTCCTTCTTCTAAAAAGCTTATATTCTAGTAGGTGGTATGGTCACTAAACAAGTAAACACACACACACACACACACACACACATACACACACACAAAATAAGAATCTAGATATTACAAGGTGTAAAGATAGCAAAGAGCCAGGCTTGGTGGTGCATGCCTGTAATCTCACTACAAGGGGGGCTGAGGATAGCCGGTTTATGGCCAGCCTTGGCAATTTAGCAAGACCCAGCAACTTAGGGACACCCTATTTCAAAATAAAAGAATAAATGAAAATAGGGCTGGGGTAGCTCAGAGGTAGAATGGCCCTGGATTCAATTCCTAGTACCACAAACAGAAAGGAAAGGAAAGGAGGGAGGGAGAAAAAGAAAAGTAAGATGAGTGAATAGAGAATATGCACCTATGTAGAGATACATGTAGGAAAATGTCCTGTTTTGGATAGGATTATTGTATTGCTATGGTCCAGAATGTCTCCCATGGGCCCATGTGTTAAAAGCTTGGTCCTCACCTTGGCGCTGTTGGGAGGTGGGAGAATCTTGAGGAGCTGGGGCCAAGTGGAGGTCTTTTGTTCATTGGGAGCATGTCTTTGAAGGGGATTGTGGGATCCTGGCCCCTTCTTCTTTCTCTTGCTTGCCAACCACAAGGTGAAAGGTTTGCTCCACAATACATGTCCACCACCATGGGCTAGCACAGACCCACAAGCCACAAGGCCACCCAATCAGGGACTGAAATTTCTAAAATGGAGACAAGGGGGGCATGGTGGCACACACCTGCAATTTGAGTACTTGGGAGGCTGAGACAGGAAGATCGCAGGTTGGAGGAGAGCCTCAGCAACTGAGGAAGATCCTTAGTAGCTTAACTGAGCAAGACCTGTTTCAAAATAAAAAATAAAAAATAAAAGGTCTGAGGTGTATCTGGGTTCAACCTTCAGTACTAAAAAATTTAAAAAAAAATCAAACCATAAGTCAGAATAAACTTTTCTCCCTTAAATACTGATTATCTCAGAAATGAGGTATAGTGATGGAAAGTTAACACAGCTGCCAAGGAAGCCATCCTGAAGAGTAACATCTAAAGACAGAAGAGCCAGGTGTGGTGGAGAACACTTGTCATCCCAGTACTTGGGAAACTGAGAAAGGAGGATCATAGGTTCAAGGCCAGTCTCAACAATTTAGTGAGGCCCTCAGCAACTAAGTCAGACTTTGCTTCCAAATAAAAAATAAAATAGGGCTGGGGTATAGTTCTGAGGTAGAAGGCCCGTGGGTTCAATACCCAGTACTACAACATAATGAATGAATGGATGGATGGATGGATGGATGGATGGATGGATGAATGAATAGGAGAAATCTTCATGAGAAGGTGCCAGCCATACAAATATCTGAGGAAAGCAGAAAGCAAATACAAAGCATAAAGAGGAAACAGCAAGGGAAATGAGAAGGACTTCAATGTGTTCAGAAAATAGCAAGAAGATCCATGAAGTCAGAAAGTCAGATTACAATCAGTGTGTGTGTGTGTGTGTGTGTGTGTGTGTGTGTGTGTGTGTGATGAGGGTATAAAATGAGATCCGAGACATAGGCAGGGTTAGCTAATACAGACATGTATAGCTTTGTCAATCTTGCTAAGGAGTTAGGATTTAATGATAAATGTTCTAAAAAGTCATTGGCAATTCTTAAACAGGAGATCAATGTTCCTGATTAATGTTTCTCAAAGGCCAATACTGCTCTTGAGTGGCAACAGCATAAATGAAAGAATGAGGTAAATATTGTTCTGAAAGCCCATTGTGAGCATAAGTATCTGGTCAGGTGAAGCAGATTGAGTACTCCAAGGCACAGAATAGAAACTGTCCCTTCCATTCCATATCTTGGGGATACTCTTATGATCTAAAAAGACTCCATTAATCTCTTTGAAGGGAAAGGCTCCTCCGAGAGGCATTTCTTGTTGGATGAGGTCCCGTGCTGTTGGCACGGGTTTACAACACCCAGACGCGGTGGTGCAGGCGGAGTCAGGCACTGTCTCCTACCTGCTCTCACCATCTACCCTGGCATCTGCTTGCTGGAAGTGCCAGGCACACGAGTCTGTGTTCCACACCTATGGCACTGGAACATCATTTTCCATTATGTTCTATTTTGTTCTGACACACAAATGATTAATTAGTACAATCAGCATCTCTCCTTGAAAATGGCCATGGATCAGTGTGTCCCCCTCCATCATGTAATTGAATCAAGGCCCACACACCTGTTTCCACTTCCTTTAAACAAACACCTGCCCAGTAACCAACACAAAGCAATATTAAATCTAAACCTGCCTGCGCATAAGTACATCTTTCATCCTGACCTAATCAATACTGAAAGCTAGAAAAACATGGGTTTCCGAGAAGTCTACTCACTGCCTGGTCCTTGCCTACCATCAGGATATCTACAGCCCTGGCCCAACTCAGACTCTGTGACCCAACTGGCCGTGGCTACACGGTAGAGTGGTTCAGTTTGGCTTTGGGCCAACCTGGGATTGTACCTGGTTTTCCAGTTGTGTGACACTGATCAATTCCCTTCACCCAAAAGCCTCTGTTTCCCCATCTATAAAATAGGGATAATGATAATTATTTCAAATGTTTGGTTTTTTATATGCAAATCATGTGTCTAAAAGGGTTAGCACAGTATTTAGCACATGATGAGCAAGTGTTAACATTTTTTGTGTGTATGATAATAATAGTATTAAGAACAATTATGTTGGAGCCAGATGTGGCACAGGCCTGTAATCCTAGTACCTGAGAGGCTGAGACAGGAGGATCACAGGTTTGAGGCTAGCCTTAGCAATTAAGCGAGACCCTGTCTCAAAATAAAAAAAAAAAAATAAATAAATAAAAAGTGTGTAGCTCAGAAATAGAATGTCCCTAGATTAAATTCCCAGTACCGAAACAAACAAAAAACAAACCAATTATATACATAGCTTTTAGTTCTGGTGAGGAGCAGAAAGTTCATGTTACCCAATCTTTTGCATTGATTACAACTAGAAGTCCTTAATAGAATATAGGAAGCAACTCTTTGAGCACTCTAAAAGTAATTAATAACTGGGGAACAATAAAAAAAAAAACCCCTCAGAGAAAAACACCTGTGGCATTGAGTGCCTGCTTTTATCTTCTTTTGTTCTAGGGCAGCCTGAAGTTTGAAACTATGCAGCAGGTGCAAACAGAAACAGCTGCAAGAAAAATCTTGTCTTGGGCCAAAGGACTGAGAAAGGAGCCCCTGGGAAACAACGCCCTTTAATTCCCTCCAGCCTCCTCAGGCCTGCCCCGGCAGAGCAGAGCATTCTCTCTGCAGTGGAGATGAGGCAGGGGAAACAGCTACAGCAGCAGAGGTTCTCTTCTCTTGCCGCTTTGCCATGAAGTGGACCCAGCCACAGGAGGTTCATGACACAGCAAGGACGTTAAGGCCATCCTTTTCTAGTCTGAACCAGGTAAAGAGACCTATAGGAGTTAGAGTGTGAGCAGGGGATATTTGCAGATTGGAGGTAGCTACAGAAAGGAATTCTCTAAGTCCAAGTATAAATGCATGGGCTTATTTCTGAGCTGTGCACACACAGCATTGATCAACACAGCAAAGCATTAGAGTGAAGGTTTTGAAAGTTGAACTGCAGTGTGGACCACCACCCAGGTGCCAGGCTGACCTGAGGATGGTAGAGGCATAGGGTATGATAGATGGAGAGAAAGGCTGAGAAAACTAAGTTGACTCTGGAGCCACAATCAACAGATGGATCAAGACTAAAGTCTGAAGCTAACTGGGTTGATTCCCTAATAAAGCAAGCAAGCAAACAAACAAGCAAATAAGCAAGCAAGCAAACACATAATAATCTTCAAAATTTTTAAAAGATCCCAGAGTCTCACAGCATAATGTAAACATGTCCAGAATATAACCCCAAATTATTTGACATTCGAAGAACCAGGAAAATATTAACACCCTTCAAGGGAAAATATAATCAACAGGTGCAAACTCCAAGATGACCGGGATGCGGAAATTATCAGAAAGACTTTAGGGCACATTTTATAAGGATGATCCACAATGTAAGGGTGAATACTCTTGAACTGAAAAATAGTCACCCTCAACCAAGTAATAGAAAGTATACACTTCTTTGGATTAGTCAGAGAATAGGGAATTATCTTCAAAAGCAAAATACAAAAGTATGCACATGTAGTGACCAAGTGCTGAGTAAATACCCTAATCTATGCCTTGCCAAGTCTCGCTCTGGAGGTCCCACTGGACCAGAAGAATCAGAGGGGTAGTTGGAGCTGAGCTCTGTGAAACAGATGAACTAGAAGACAGGGTATGAACAGGTGATATTGCTGACCAGGGCAGAGAATTGCCCCCTCCAATGCGTCATTGTTAATGCACTAATTAAAGTAATATGAATTGCCCAAAAGTTAACATCTTTCAATAGTTTAAGAAAACTATGCCTGTAGGTATAGAATTTTCTCAAACTACTGGAAATATTTTTATTTGTAAGAATTATGAACAAAACAATGCATGTGGCAAATGCCTGATGTGCATGGAAGGATATAGGTAACCCAAAGTAAGAGACAGAGAGATGTTCTGTGACTCTGGTAGAGTGTCATTAGCAAATGAGCAATATAATGAGAATGAAGAAAGTGGTGGTACATTTAGAAACACCATCTAATGGAGGTATTTTCTTCTACTTTAGTTTTCCTGGTGAATGAATGAGGGAAAGATTAGCTCGGTGTCTGGGGGCATGACTGGTGTTGGACAGCACTGAGTTCTCCAAGCACGCCAAAAGGAAAACTCTTCAACTTGAGTCATGATTGGAAACCACTCTTTATGTAGAGGGTTCCATCTTTACTTAACTGGGGATCAATTAAGAGAGGGAACACTCCAGATTAAACATTCTGATTTGTTAATGTTTTAAAATTAGGCTACTAGAGAGGCTGAGTTCGGCTTAGAGAAAGGTGCCATCTATGTTTTAGCTTCTGTTCACATTCTCCATTTTTTCAAAAAAGGCAATTTGACATCATTTTTAATAATCTATAATCCCTGAAATTATGGCTGCTGTTTGCTTTTCCAATTGCTATTTGAAATTAAACATGCAACCCACCATCCCACATGAAAACACTCCAAAACTTTTTCTTGTAGAAGGAAATCACTTTTACCCTTTAACTTCTTCACAAATGTCTTATTTGATTTGACTTGTATTACACCATAGAAATTGATTACTTCTGCAACAAAGAAACAAAGATTAAAGCAGATGAGAATCTCATGTCATTAGAAAGTCTTTTGATTTTATTTTTCCTCTTTAACAAACTTATTTCCTTTTTAAGAAGTAAATGAGCCCCTGCTCTGTGCATAAAATTTACATATAAGGGAATATCTGTTAAATAAACTAAATCTAACGGGACAGTTTTCTGGGGAATATTTTTATGTGGGCTGAAACACTGGAATTTTTTACACAAATCTACATGGTCTATGCATATGCTGTGGTTCAAAGCAACCTTCAAAGTTTCATCTTTTTGTCTCCGTCAAGCAACTCGGGTCTTCACTCATGCATAAAAAAAACAAGGAAAATATGTGACTTGCATTCCAAGTGTTGATTCTCAAATCAGTCCTCTCTACTCAAAGCTTTTGGATTTGAATACTGAAATATTCAACCTGGATGCAATAAAATTAATACATAGAAGGATCCTAATAATTTGATGTAGAAAAGGCCAAATTGTTCCCTGGCCAATTTCTAAATTGAAAATTAGAAAATTAGTGTCATTTTACCTTTTGCTTTTTTTATTTAAATGAAATGATGCTAACCTCAAGTAAAAGACTTTCAGTGACACTCCCTTTCTGCAAATACTCATTACAAGTATCTGTTCTTCTTTCATATAGATGGTCTTGATTTTTTCTGAGGAATCAACCTGAATATGGTCAGCATATAAGAGTTTTTAAAAGGATAATTCAGAACCTTGGGCATCAATGATAGCATGGTAAGTTCCCCAGATCCTCATTCCGGGACTGTAAAACCTCTCTTCTTTTATCCTTGGCAGTGGAGCAGGTAGTAGCAAGCTAAGATCTGCCAGGACGGTGTGTTCAAGAGGACCCCTATGTCACAGGAGTCATCTCCTTGTATAAAAGCAACCCAGAACCTTCCTCACTGCAAGAGTTAGATGTAATTAGAACATGTAGATTTTTTTCAAACTTCCCTAAGCAGTAAACATTTTAAAAAGAAGAAAAGAAAAATTCCTGCGAAAGCCCAATGCATAATGCAGAGAGAAGCAGGGCTATTCTGATTGAGTTGGGCCCATGAGTGAGCTTCACATATGTCCTTAATGCTTGGCAGAGCTCTAATGGTAAAGTGCTGGGTTAGCAAGGCAGAGTGTTGCTAGGCCTAAGAAAATTTACTCTGTGTGTGTGTGTGTGTGTGTGTGTGTGTGTGTGTATGTGTGTGTGTGTGTGTGTGTGTGTGTGTGTGAATTCCTACCTCTCAGGATTGTTGTGAAGGGAAGTGATAAGGCACATAAAGTGCTTAGCCCAGAACCTTTCCTGTGGTTAAAAGCAATTAGTTGCACCCATCCTTCCTATTGTAATCTTCCTAATCATCATCTTCCTAATACTACATTTGCTGACCCTAACCATGTTCCAGGCTTTGCCTAAAGGACTGCATATACATTGCCTCCGTCCATTTACAGATGATGATCATGAGAATCAGAGAGATTAAATATTGTGTCCAATAAAGATAATAAGCAGTGGAGTTGGATTTAACCCATCACGAATAGGACACCTATAGAAACTTAAGAAAGAAATATACCAATTATGGTAGCTTTGTTGTTTAACCTAAGTTTTTAGAGTTGTACTATGCATGAGATCCTGGAATATAATAAGTTAGACCTCAAAACCTGGATTTAACACCAGAGTTTAATTGCTTTTTTATTAATAAACCACAGGATTCTGTATATATATTTGTAGGTCACTCTCTTCCTCATAGTACTACTTAGGATTCTCCAATGAGACTGAGCCAAGTGGAAGGAAGAGAAGATTCGTTTTATGGAGCAAGAAAGCTAGTGGTGTAATTTGGTCTCATTCCGAAGGTCTAGTAACCCAGGATGCTATTAGGAAGTAACATTGGTAATCAGTTTATCATGCATAGAAGACAGAAAGCATACTGGGTGAGATAGGGCAACATTTGACATTTTGGTTTTTCTTTGTGCTATTTGTTGGAAAGTTAGAAGAATAAACCAGGAAATATCACCAATGTTTAAATATCTTTGGGGACTCCACATGCTATTCTTTATTTGAAAGCAATGAGTCTCCTTTTCCTCCCCCATCATATCTGAAGTCATCTTCCTGGTTGTCAAAACTGTCCCTCAACAACCCCCCCTTAAAATCCAAACTTAGCGCCCACGATGGTGCTTCCCCGTCATCAAATCACTCTCTGCACTGTAATTTCATTCGTCAGGTATCTGTCAATATTCTTTGTGTGTGAGGTACTTTGCTCACAGAGTACTTTCAAGAGAAGGAAGAGGATAGAGTGTAGTGACCGCTGGCATTTGTTCAGCTCTTGGTCTGTGTGTATTAATGACTATCACACATTGAGCACTTACTTTGTGATGGCTGCCGATGACTGCACCTGACTTACTGCTCGTATTCTAACAATATTAAATGCTTTTTTCCCCTTATTTCTATTTTACAGAGGAAGAAACCAGGTTAAAGAGAGCAATGTCACGTCCATATATGAAAGTATCACTATCAAGCTCACTAGTATGTGTGGGAAAGTAGAAAGGGGGGTTGGAGTATGGAGGAAATGCACCCCGTGTTGTATACGCCTATGTTTGTATTACTTTGAATTGCACTATGATGTATAATGACAATGCACCAATAAAAGTATAAGAAAGTTGAGAGAGAGAGAGAGAGAGAGAGAGAGAGAGAGAGAGAGAACAAGTGCCCAAGTTCTGTGTGGTAAAGAGGAGCCCGTACTTTCATCCTGACAGTCTCTCTCTTAAACACAAGGGTAGAAGTTCCTACATGGCTCTTAAGTAGCTTTCCATTTAGTGGAGAAGATACAATCTACACAGATAATGGTAACGCAGGACAGTATGTTATACGTGCCCTAAGAAGGTGCAAAGTGATGAGTTCCAACAAAGGGAATCCCTTGAGGCAGAGATCATCAAAGAAAGCCTGTGCAGGGGATAGGGCCTGGCCCAGGACTTACTAGAGACAGACAATCATCCCTCTAACTTCAGTAGATTGAGTCCAGACACCAAAATCCATAGAAGTTCAAATCTCTTACATAAAACGGTGTAGTATTTTCATCGAATCTACACATGCTCTCATACATTGTAAATCATTTATTAATTACTTATAGTATCTTGCATAATGTAAATGCCAGGTAACTAGTTGTTATACTATATTGTTTAAGGAACAGTGATAAGAAAAATATCTGTACATGTTCAGTGCGGATGCAGTTTTTTTCTGAATATCTCTGAGCCCTGTTTGGTTGGATCCATGCCTGCAGAGCTCCTGGATCTGAAAGGCCAACTATACTTCATAGGGATTAGTGATGAAAGGAAGTAGAAGTGTGGGAGGTGGTTTAGGGGAATGGAATTTAAGAGTTATCTGAGGGCAGAGTCGGAGGTGAGATGAGCGGTGGCTAGCAGTTGGGGAGGCCCAGCCCTGGGTCTTCTTCTTCTTTCTGTAGGTGTTAGGAGGAAGAGGCAGATAGAAGTCACCGGCAAGCTCAACATCTTCTGGAAAATGAAGGTCAAAAGTCTGACCCAGGTAGAGACTCTAAGAAAAGTTGAGAAAGGGAAGCAGTTTGGTAGGATGTTGAACTATAACGTAGGAGTCAAAGGAGGGATGTGGCAGAGGGAAATGGCACCCAGGGAGACGGGAGAGGCATCATAATTCCAGGCCACGGAGGCATTTTGGTGGAAGACTTCTCTGGCAGTGTGATCCTATGGCTTCTCTTTAGTTCTCGGGGATATCCCAGGGGTACTTCCTGGTACTCACCTTAGTTTGGGGAAATATGGCCCAAGCATTGCCCGAGAGAAACCAATTTGGCAGAGGCCACTGCAATTCAGAGAGAAGGAAGCTCAGGGAATGTAGGAGGTCTCTGTGTTGCACTGTCACCAGGTAACTGGTTCTGAAAGGACTTCTAAAAGCCACATTGCGTCAGTGAACTCGGCAGCAATATCGTGACCGATTCCAAGGTGACCAGATGAAGGGTGAGAGGAGGTAAGGCGAAATGGCAGCTCTGAGTCTGTGTGCAAGGAAGTGGGAAACGCTGGGCTGGGAGGGAGCTGGGAACTGGGGCAGAGATGCCCGTGCAGGGAAGGTCTGTAGGAGAAAGGAGGTGTGGAGGGAAAAGGAAAAGAGCTGAGGACAGAAGGGGACTTCCGAGGAAGGACAGCCAACTGAGGAAACAGTGGGATGTCCCAAGGGACGTGGAGCCCCACTGGAGTCAGAGGGTGTCCAAAAAGCGGGAAAGATGAACGACAGCAGGATGCAGCCCTGGTTCCCAAGTGGATATTGTCCGAAGCAAGTGTCTTAGTTTCCCTGTCGCAAGTGACCTCTGCTTGCCTGTCCTCTCACCCGAACCATAAACTGCCTCACAGTATCACTTCTCCATGACACTTTCCCTGGTTTACTCTGTGAAGACTTGGTGTCTTTGGACTTAGGGCGCCCCTCTCTGCATCTGCACTGGGCTGGAGCCTCAGAGCCCGCAGCTGCATGGAGGCCACCTGGAGGCTTCTGCTGCTCACCTGAGGGACTGTCCCACCGGCCTCCTAAAGGAAGGCCCTGCCACACCGAAGGCCCAGTGCTGCTCTCCCTAAGACAGCCAGTGTGGTTTCCAAAGGTAAATAGACCCAGGCATGGTGGTGCATGCCTGTAAGCTCGGTACTTGGGAAGCTGAGACAGGAGGATCACAGGTTCGAGGTGACTTAGTGAGGACACTGTTTCAAAATGAAATAGGTCTGGGGGTGTAGCTCAGAGGATCATATGAAAAGCTCGGTTAAAACTTCCAATGGCTTTCCATTACACTAGAAAAAGGAATCCAGGCTCCTGGACTCCTGGCCATGATCGAGAGGGAGGAGATTCGTGTTCAGACTTCTGCTCAACATACCTCGTCACCCACTGCTTAAAAAAACCCTATTTCTATACCCCAAGGCCGGTCAACCTTCCATTCCTTCTGCTTTAAATGCTGTTTCTCCAGAACTCCCTGTGGCTACCTCTTCCTCACACTCAGGTCTCACCTAAAGAGCTCCCTCCTACCCAGGCCTTCCCCAAGCACCCTGATTAAGGTAGTAGACTTTTTTTCTTTCTTTTTTTCTTTTTCTTTTGGCACTGCGAATTGAATCCAGGAGCTCTCTACCTCTGAGCACTCTACCAGTCCTATTTTATTTTTTATTTTGAAACAAGTTCTTGCTAAGTTGCTGAGGGTCTCACTATGTTGCTAAGTCTAGCCTCAAACCTGTGATCCTCCTGTCTCAGCCTCCTAAATACTGAGATTATAGATTATAGGTGCACACTGCCATGCCTGAATTTTGTATACTTTTCACTCCATGCCTCCCTCTGCAGTATTGTACGCTGGCTTCTCTACCACACCCTCAGGACAGCTGCCTCCAGCACAGTGTCCCAGCACACAGTAGGGGCTTCATCAGCACCCCTGCTGGCCAACTGACGGGTCCCTTGGACAGTCTGGTGCCTCTGAGTCCTGCGTCCCCTTTCCTTCACTCTTGTCTCTTCCCCAGCCAGGCACCTGACACCTGATCTGAATCAGACTCTCCTCTGTGTTCTCTTCTTCCTTAAAACCTGGTTATTGACTTCAAAGTGCTTTCCCAGTGTTGAATGATAAAATATGCTTATATTCTATCTCCCCCGTTAGGCTGTAAGCTCGATTACCATTATATATCCTGTGTTGGGTATATACTAGGTGATGAATTATTCTATAGACAATGAGTATTAAAATATTCGGAGTTCTTCTGAGTTTAATCATAAAGCATAATATGAAAAAAATAGCTGATGAAGGGTTGTTAGACACTTTTGGGGGGAATTTAGATTTCCATGATTTAGCTGTTCTTGGCTCTTAAATTTTGCGCCAAAGCCATTCTGAACTAGAGAAGGACATTTGTACTCTTTTCTCCAGCAGAACAACTTGATGCAGGAGCTAGTTCTGACTGTGTCCTCGCTGGTTTTGAGGGAGCCATCCTGGGGCTGGCCTCCAGGGCAGGTGGAGTCAGGGCAGCCAGCTGGGTCACATCTAAGCAGGAGGCCTTCTGGCCATCGGCAGGAGGAGGGCACACGGCTGGGTGGGTGTTAGCACTTGAAGTGTGGCCACTGTCTTCTTCTGTCCAGTTGTATTGTTGCAGGTTTGTGTGGTGTTCAAGTGGTTCCCCGGTGAGAAGCTCCAGCTGCTAAAAGGAAAAGAAGAACAAAAGAGAGTGGACAACATATCGTATTTGCACCCAACAGCTAACTCAGACTTGGGGGAGAGGCATGTGTGAGATGTCAGTTCTATAGCATGGACTGTTTGGGCCAGCTGAGGATTATGGTAGTGACTTAGAATATATCAGACCAAAAGATAAGCCATAGCATGCCTTCGATTCTCATTCTCATCTGGAAAATGGGTGATAGAGCTTCTGCCTTTTTTATGGGGCGGGGGAGTGCTTGTCTCAGCAGTTAGGGGAATGAAGTTCCAGTCCTGATTCACCATCAGCCGGCTGTGTGGGGTTGAGCGGACCAAGGTACTTCTCTCGACACCTGAAGCACGGTATGAACACACAACCCTAGAATCTGAGATGACTGCACAATCAGGGTTCTCACTGAGCGCCCCTCCTCTGGCTGGCCGGGCACCTCACACTCCGCACCCCATGCCCCATACCAGGAGAATCCCCTCTCTTATCTGCCGAGCCCGGTCTCCTAACTGAAACTCCAGCTCTGCCACCTGCAGCCTCAGGGCCTCCCGTAAAGTCTGCAGTTGATCGGCCTCCTCCCTGCAAGAAAATGAAGAAAGCAGCAAAGTTGACAATCAGTCCAGGCAGGGCTCTCCACCCTGCCTCTCGTAAAGCAGGTCCTGCCTCCTTCCTATCTATCTATCTATCTATCTATCTATCTATCTATCTATCTATCATCTATCTATCTATCTATTCATTTATTTATTTTTGCAGTAATGGGAATGGATCCCAGGGCCTTACACACACTAGGCAAGTACTCTACCACTAAATGACACCCCAGCCTGACTTCTTTCTTCCTCCTCCTCCTCCTCCTCCTCCTCCCCC
>PVLC010000300.1:0-171566 GCA_004027655.1 Graphiurus murinus
TTCACCTTTAGTTTGTGGGAATCTTTGCTTGTAAGGTGTGTTTCTTGCAGGCAGCATATAGATGGATTCTGGGTTTTGATCCATTTTGCCACCCTGTGCCTTTTTATTGGAGAGTTGAGACCATTTATATTCAGTGTGATTATTGAGAGATGATTTTTAATTCCTAACATTTTGAGTTTTGAATTCTGTTTGCTGTAGTTTTTATTCTTTTTTGCTTAGCTGTTTGCTTCCTGAAAATTATTGTTTCTCTGGTTTTGATGTTTACTGGTTAGTTCTTCTTTGTAGTTAATCTCTTTAAGTAGTTTCTCTAGTGCTGGTTTGGAAGACAAAAATTCCTTCAGTTTCTGTTTGTCATGGAAGGTTTTTATATCACCGTCAATTTTAAGAGAGTTTTGCTGGGTATGAGAATCTTGGCTGCAAGTTATTTTCTTTCAGAGTTTGGAATATGTTACTCCAGCCTCTCCTGGCTTTCATGACTTGATTCGGGAGGTCTGGAGTAATTCTAATTGGTTTGCCTCTAAAGGTCACTTGGCCTTTTTCTTTCATTGCCTTTAAGATTCTCTCCTTTGCCTCTACATTGGTCAATTTGATTACTATGTGGCGTGGAGAACCTCTTCTTTGGTCTTGTCTTGAGAGAGTTCTGTATGTTTCCTGAACCTGTGTGTTGACTTCTCTTTCTATGTTTGGAAAATTCTCTGTTATTATTTCTTTGAAGAGTTTGCTTATTCCATAAGTTTCAACTTCTAATCCCTCTTCTATGCCTATTATTCTTAGGTTGGCTCTTTTAACATTGGCCCAGATCTCTTTGATGTCCAATTCGTACTGTCGTATTTTTTTTTCTAAGTTATGTACTATAGATTCATTGTTAGTTTGGTCATCCTGTAAGAGTGATATTCTATTTTCCATGTGATCTAATCTGCTGTTTATAGTTTGCATTGATGCCTTCATTTCGATTATTTCATCTTTTACTTCCTTCAATGCTTCTGTTTGGTTTCTCTTTAGGTCTTCAAATTCTCTGTTTATTTGTTCCTTTATGTCTTCCTTTATTTCGTTAAAGCTCTGCCTACATTCTTTCTGAAAATCCTGTATTGTTTCTAGTATTAAAGCTCTGAATTGTTCTTCTGGTAGTCTCTGCCATTCTGGGTTGGTGAGATCTGTTATTGGTTGTGGTGGCTCATTGTTTCTTTGTGATTTCTCCTTCCCATGATTCCCCTGTTCTTCGATTTATAACATTGCTGTTCTTGCAAGTTTTCTTGTCCAATCTCTGTAGTTGGGGTTTAGGGGTGACAGGGTGTGTTCAGAGATAGAGTTTGGGTGAGAGGTCACCATAATAGATACAGGGATAGGGTAAAGAAGGGGATAAAGATTATAGATGGTAGATATTGATATGTGACAGGAAGAAGATTTAAAGAAAAGAGAGGAGATAAAGTGTAGCAGAGAGTAATATGGGGGGGCTTGTAAAAGGGGTAAGGAGGGGGTTTAATGACCTAAGCAAGAGATAAAGCAAGTATTCATCCAAGCAAACATAAACAAATCAAAGCAATAACACAGTTTAGACAGATCAAATTTAAAACTTAACACCAAAGGAGAATGAAAAAAACAAAACAAAACAAAACAAAAAACCAAAATTTAAAAAAAAGATAAAAAAAAAAAATAAACCCCAAATCTACAAATAGCAAACAGTGAAACCAAAGCTCTGCTAGTTCGTAAGCACCGAGCTTAAGTTTTCACGTATGTCTTTGGCGTTATTTATTTATTTATTTATTTATTTATTTATTTATTTATTTTAATTTGCTCTGTCAGTGCAGGCAGAGAATTGCCCACTGCTAGTTTATGTCTCTGGATTCTCCACTGGGTCTGGCTGAGTCTCTGTCTCTGCTTTTTGCTTTAGCAGTCTAAAAGCCAGGCCTTTCCAGATACCCTGTGAGTACTGGGTTCCTCCACCCTTCTGGCCCTGTCTAGGCTCTAGCAGGGCAGATGGTTGAGTCTATCCTTTGTTTTGTGAGTCCCGCACCCTGCACCCGAGGTACGCATAGCCCGACTTACAGTTCCCTGCAGCTTGGTCTGTTCCCGGTTCTGATGGCTGGGGGCACAATCAGACATTGATGGTCTGCGTAGCTAGCAGGAAGTTTGTGGGAGGGGCTGGCGGTGAAGATGGCAGCCGCCGATCCCAGCACGTGCAGGTTCCCCTCTCCGAGTTTGTGTTCGAGTTTCCAGTATTTCTTCTCTTCCTTCCGTCAAGAAGCTGGATTCACGCCTGTGCTCTTCTCTCCTTTGCACCGTTGCTCACTGCTCCATCTTTGGGATGGTACGTAGACACTGGCCCGCGGGAGCTTCTGACTGGCCCGCGGGGGCTTCTGCCGACTGTTCCACGGGGGGGTTCTGATCACTGTGAGTGTTGCGGCAATCCCCACCTGGGTAGTTCGTGGAGATCCAGGGCCAATGCCAAGCCTGGGCTGTTAGCTGTGTCCCCATGTACTTAGCCACTCACAGCGTCTGGCTCGTCCCCGCTGCTCCTTCCACAGCCTAATTCTCTGAGTCTATCCTTTGTACAGTTGCGCCCGTGCAGTCCTACCTACTGATCACTGTCGCTCATATCTCTGTTGTTGTCTGCCTCCCCTCTGGTCGCTGGGGGGCGCAATAGGTCAATGGAGGTCTGGATAGCTGGATAGTTGGCAGGATATTGTATGGAAAAGATTGGCGCGCAATGTGGTGCGCAGGTTTGCGCTGCGCAGTGCCCTCTCCCCTGTTTTTCCTGGGCTCTGTGTGGTTCCACTCCTCTTTCTGTCTGTCAAGCAGTTGCACTTGCTGCCTCCTGGTTCCAGCCTTGCTGTGCAGTCGGTCCCCTAGGCTCTGTTGTGGAGCCCCGGATATGTCCCGCTGGATTTTAGGCTGATCGCACCACACGCTCCCGTCACTGTGTCCGGTAGCAGAATGCCCCACCTGGGTGGAGCGTGGGGGTCTGGAGGTGCCCACACCACACCCAGTCCCCAGGTCCGCCGCGGTACCCAGCCCTCGGAACTGGGCTCACCTCTGCAGTCCCGGGTCCCAATTCCAGGAGCCCGCAGCCCTCAGTCCGATGTCAGTAGCCCGCACCGTGCCTGCAGACCTGCAGAGGTGCTGCCTGGAGTACTCCCTTGTTTCCAGACCCCAAAAGATTCTTGAATGCCTTTGCATGTGCAATAATTTCACTCTCTCCATAATTATACTCCAAACTTCTGTTAGCACATCTGTGTGGTGGAGTCTTCAATGACTTTTGGACTAGGTTCATGTGTCTCTTCCTCTAAGAAGCCATTAAGATGCCCTGGACATATTTAGGCTTTCATTTTTCTGTCTCCATGCTGCCCACCATAAACCTAATTATGGCAATTACCCTACTGTCTTGTAACTATTTATTGACATGTCTTCTTCATTAGGCTGTGGAATCTTAAGAAGATTGTTTGCTTTTATATTTCCACAACTAAGCATATTAGTCAATAAATACATGATAAATTGAAGCACATGGATGAATTTCTATAGCACATGTCCCCAGATATTTGATTTTGTGTTAAAGTGTTAAGCTGGAAGAGACCTTGTTCTGCAAATCCAAACCCTTCAATATACATATGAGAATAACTAAGACTCAGTTGAACAACTTTCCCCAAATTACAAAGCCAGAAAGAAGCAGAGCCAGAAAAACAATATTGTCTGTTTTTATGTGGTTCAGAACTCTTCCTACTAGTCTGAGTAGTTGAGAGGTGTGTAATTTAGGTGCACAAACATCTCTTAAACCTCGATCTCTAAATATCTACATGTTCCTAAAACACAAACACAGGTAGTATGCATTATTGTTTGGATTTGAAATGTCCCCCAAATGTTCATATACTTAAAGGTTTCATCCCCAACACAACAATGTTCAGAGGTAAGGCGTTTAGGATATGCCTGGGTTACGAGAGCTCTAACCTCATCAGTAGATTAATTCATTTGATGGATTAATAATTTGGGAAGTGGGACCTCGTTGAGAGAAGTACATTACTGGGGTCCCTGGAAGAGTTTATCTTGTCCATGGCTCCTCCTCCTCTTCCTTCTCTTTCTCTTCCTCCTTCTCTTCCTCCTTCTCTTCCTCCTCCTCCTCCCTTCTTCTTCTTCTTCTTCTTCTTCTTCTTCTTCTTCTTCTTCTCCTTCTCCTTCTCCTTCTCCTTCTCCTTCTCCTCCTTCTTCTCTTCTTCATCCTCCTCCTCCTCTTTCTCCTCTCTCTCTCTTTCTTTTTCTCTTTCTCTTTCTCTCTCTCTCCTCTCTCATTCCTGACTGCCATGAACTGAGCAGTTTTTCTCTACCATGATGTTCTGCCTCATCTCAAGCCCAGAGCAAGAGACCCAGATAGCCATGGGCTGAAACCATGAACTAAAATAAACCTTTTTTAGCCGTGCGTGGTGGCGCACGCTTGTAATCCCAGCATTCGGGAGGCTGAGACCAGAGGATCCGGGTTCGCGGCCAGCCTCAGCTACCTAGTGAGGCACTCCGCAACTTAGTGAGACTCGGTTTCAAAATAAAGAATAAAAAAATAGGGCTGGGGTATAGCTCGGAGGTAGAATGCCCTTGAGTTCAATCCCCAGTACCGCAAAAAATAAAAAATAAAATAAACCTTTTTTCTTCCAAGTTGTTTGTATCAGGCATTTTGGTCACAGTGATGAAAAGCTGACTAACACAGTATAGAATACATAATCATACATCATTCAATACTCAGGAGAAAATGTTAGAAAACTAACTGTGATCTTTCTCTTCACCAGAGAAGTAGCTGCAGCTGTTAGAATATCTTACCATATGTTCCCAAAGGAGAGAAAGCTTTATCAATGAATTGATATTTGGAGGGTATTGATCTTGATTCTTGGGTATGTTGTTCTCAAAGGAAAAGAAGTGGTACCTGATTACTTATAAAGTACAATTTCTCCTTTCACCAATACTGTTTTGTATTATAAGAACAATCTTATAGAAATGTTTAGTGAATGCTCACCAACAACTTCAGTTAACCTAACTCCACTGCAAACTTTGACCCATCACTGAGTTAGGTATTCACTTGTTTATTCATTCACTCATGGGGCTTCAACCAACTAACACTGTATCTCAAGTCATTATCTCAAGCCACTCTGCATCCTGATAGTCAACAGCTTTGTGGATATTGGAGGTTGCTTTGCATGGTTCTGAAATAATCATATCCAGAAATAAACTCATTTCTTTTTCCCCAATGAGGATTTCTCCCCATTTTTGTTTGTTATTTTGAGAATTTCCTCAGCTCAGTTCAGGTTATCAACTATTCCTTTGAAATGAGTGAACATATGCCTGAAAAAAATTAAACAAACCCTCTTCTGCCAATCTTCCAGTATATACTTTCCTTCATAATAATTTTTAATTTTTTATATGGGGGCCATTATTCTTTCAGATTGTTAAGGAAATATTGGAACTAGCTTGTTTCCCAATCAAGATTAGATCTATACCTTAGGCCTCTTCACACTTGTATCCACGTTCTCCCTCAAGCCTTTCTCTAGTAATACAAAGCCTCATGAATTCTGTTGGTAATTGTTATTTTATTACCCAAAGATACCATGTCTTTGTTAATTCACATGAAAATTTCTACCTTTTCTGACCAAGACTCCATCTCTATGCCCATATCTTCTAATTGCTTTCTCAGCTTTTGAGGGAGAAATTGTTCATGGGGTTGGTCAGAGCTTAGGTCTTGTCAAAGTCACTTTTATTATGAGCATAGTTATTGTACTCTAAAAATGATCATTTATGAGAGGTATTCGCTTTTGTATTTATGTTTCCTAAATGATAAGCATGCCTAAGCAGGGCTTATATTTTTGAAATGTGTCTGGCCAGGTATGTCTCTTTCATCTTATCTCTTCCATACTAACAAATGAATGAGGAGTTAAGCCTTGGTATACACTGCAGACAGAGCCACCTGAGATAGAGATAGGAGGGATTCATTAGTCTTGCTTTAGTCCATAAACACATCAGTTTTATAAGAACTCTGTACTTTGAATTTTGGTGACTGATTTAACTATTCTGCATATAATTTTTCAAGTTTGACGAGATATGTTAACAAATGAATCTAAGAAGCTAGACTAGACAAAAACAAATTTGAAGTAACCCAAATTGAAGCACACCAAGATACTTTACAATCAAATTTCTGAAGTACAATTATATAATAGAAAATCTTAAAATAACCAGAAGAAAAAAAACATATTATATAGAAGGGGGACAAGGAATTCAAATGAGGGCTGAATTTTTATGTGAAACAACAAGAGGCCAGGAGATGATGGAATAGCATATTTAAAGTGCCAAATGAAAAGAAGTCAACCTATAGAATTTTATATGTAGAGAAAGAGTTCCTCAGATCAGAATGCAAAATAAAGTCATCTTCTGACAAACAAAAGCTGAGAGATTCTGTTGATAGCAAGTGACCATGAAAATAAATGTTAAAGGGATTTCTTCAGGAGGAAGTAAAGCTATAGCAGATGGAAATTTGGATCTGCACAAAGAAATTACATGTTGGAAATAATAAGTTTGTGAGTAAACATAATATGATCGGAAAACTTGTGTTGTATTTTTTAAAAAACAGAAATTAACTTTTTAAAGCAAAAATAATGATACATTGTGACTTTAAATTCATATAGGAGTAAACTCTGTGGAACAAAAGCACAAAGAGAGGTGGTGTAGGAAATGAAAATATATGGTTGTAAGGTTTGTCTGGTATATTTGAAGTGGTACAATATTATTTGAAGATGTAATGTGATAGGTACGTGTGGCAAATAATAGAGAAAACACACCCACACACAACAGGCAAAGCAAAACAAAGAGGCACAACTAATGCCAATTAAAAAATAAAATAGGATATTGGAAAATACTCAGCTCATACAAAAAGAAGATGCAAAAGAAAAAAAAGGGGGGGACATAGCAAGAAATAGATCCACAAAGAAAAAAAAAACTAGCAAATTTTAGCCTAAAATCAATCAGGTAAACAACTGAAGTAAATGTAAATAGACTTGTGGCTCTTCAGGAAAGACTGGGTAGCTCTTAAAGAATGATACCCTTTCATAGGTAATAGCTATAAATTCTATATGACATACAAAAGAAACAAACGAAACGGTGATTAATGGCAACAGAGAGCTAATGTTATGGTTTGGATCCTTAATGTCTTCCCAAAACTTGTGTGTTGAAGGCTTGGTCCACTCCTGGAGGTAGGGCCTAGTTGGAGGAAGTAGGTCACTGGGGCAGTCCTTGAAGCATATATTGGGATGCCAGCCATTCCTCACTCTCTCTTTGCTTCCAGGCTGCCATGAGGTGAGTAGCTTTGCTCTACTTGTGCTCCCACCATGATGCTCTGGCTCGCTACACGCCCAGAGCAAGGGGCAAAGCAATTCTGGATTGGTACCTTAAGCCCAAGTAAATATTTTCTCTTTTTAGGTTGATTTTCTCAGGTATTTTATAACAGTGACAGAAAGCTGAATAACACAGCTAACAACAAAAGTAGCCAGATTCTGGGAGAAAAAAAAAAAAACCCACAAGAACACAACAGTACAAGGTGAATTGCCAGATTTTATGCCTTTTATCATAGGGGCAGGTGAAATGTGGCATTGTGTGAGATGACAAAATTTTTAACTGTGAGTAAACATAATATGATCGGAAAACTTATAGTTTTTAACTGAAATTTTTAACTGAAAAACTTATAGTTTTTTTAAACTGGAAAACTTATGCTTGTTTTAACTATAGTTTTTTTTTTTTAACTGAAAAACTTACAGTTTTTCTAACCTTGGGATCAGAGTTTGGAGAAATTACAGCTACATAAAGGAAGTTTGTCCTGATAAGGACAGATGGAGAGAGGAATCTCTGACTTCTTTGGTTTTTTTTTTTTTTTTGCCATACTGGGGATTGAACTCAGGGGCATTCTACCTCCGAGCTATACTCCCAGCCCTACTTTTTATTCTTTATTTTGAAACAGGGTCTCACTAAGTTGCGGAGTGCCTCACTAGGTAGCTGAGGCTGGCCTCGAACCTGGATCCTCTGGTCTCAGCCTCCCAAATGCTGGGATTACAAGCGTGCGCCACCACGCCCGGCTAATCTCTGACTTCTTTGTGTAAACTTCTGCCAAACCTCTGACTTACTTGTGTTAGACAGTCTCCAGGTAAGGGGGAAAAAAGGATCTAAGAATTGAACTGCTATCAAGAAAGAGAGATTATAGTTGGGCGTGGTGGTGCATGCTTATAACCCCAGTACTTGGGAGGCTGAAACTGGAGGATCTGGGTTCACGGCCACCAGCCTCAGCTGCTTAGTGAGGCTCTCCGGAACTTAGTGAGACCCTGTTTCAAAAATAAAGAATAAAAAATAGGACCGGGGGTGTAGCTTGGAGGTAAAATGCCCCCTGGGTTCAATCCCCAGTACTGCACAAAAAAAAAAAATAAAAAAGGAGAGTTTACAATTTAAGACCAAGTAGAAATTTCCAGCATCCCAAGTGAAAGTTTCCATTATGTAAGATTCAAATGATGTCCAAAATACAAATTACTCAGTTTACCAGGGTGCATAAAATATACTAATTAGTGAGATTAAAGTGGCCATCAAAGGAGGCTAACGTTGAGATGATTTAGCTCATAGATTCAAAATACATGGATTTCAGCCGGGCGTGGTGGCGCACGCTTGTAATCCCAGCATTCGGGAGGCTGAGACTGGAGGATCCGGGTTCGCGGCCAGCCTCAGCTGCTTAGTGAGGCACTCCGAAACTTAGTGAGACTCAGTTTCAAAATAAAGACTAAAAAATAGGGCTGGGGGTATAGCTCGGAGGTAGAATGCCCCTGAGTTCAATACCCAGTACCGCAACAACAACAACAAAAAAAATACATGGATTTCAAAGCATCATTATATAAATTAATCAAAGGATGTAAATGAATACATGCTCACAGTGACTGAAAAGATAGGGCATCTTAGCAGAGACAGAAAAAAAATGATGTAGAAAACAACCAAATATAAGCTAACTAAAAATAAATAAATAAATATATTTTATTTATTTTTTACTGCACATTTATTTTATTTTTGTGCATGCTAGGTGTTTTAAGTTATCTCCCAACCCCAAAATACGTAATTTAAAAAATCCACTGTAATAATTAGAAAATTGAAGACCAGAAGGGAAAAAAAAGGAAAGCAAGTTTAAAGTGTTGAAAGAAAACACATACACACACACACACACATACACATACACACACACACCAAAACCATCTATTTTAATAAGAAATAGAAAAAATATATTTTCATAGAAAAAAAGTGTATCTTCAATAAAGACTCACTATAAGAAATGCTCAGGAAGTTCCTCAAGATGAAGTAAAGTAATACAAATGAAAGCCAGGTCTTCAGAAAAGAATAAACATTGTGAAAAATGATAAATATCTGGGTAAATATATAAAGACTATATTTTCACCTCAATTTAAAAAAATATTTAGAACTTATTAAAATAAAATTAAAACATTATGTGATATATAAAGCATTTAGACATAATGCATATGATAGATATCTACAGTATAAGACAACTGGGAAAAGTAAATGAATCTATGATTTGCAAGGTTTATTCATTTTTTAAGAGCTAATACAATATTTACTCTGGGTAAACAACATGTATTGAAATTCCTAGAGCACTCACTAATATTAATGAAAAAAGAAAAAACTGAAAAAGCAGTAAATTTACTTTTCAAAATGTAAACAGGCTAAATATGTCATATATAAGACAGATTGTCAAATAGAATAAAGAATCTAAACACAATTTTTTCTTTTTATAAGGGTAAAACATTAAATATGAGTACAGCCAGGTGTGGTGGTGCACGCTTGTAATCCCAGTACTTGGGAGGTTGAGACAGGAGGATCTGGGTTTGCGGCCAGCCTCAGCTACTTAATGAGGCCCTCCGCAACTTAGTGAGACCGTGTTTCAAAATAAAGGATAAAAAGAATCAGAATAGAGATGGAGGTGGAATGCCCCTGGGTTCCATTCCCAGTAGAGCAAAAACAATAAATAAAAAATAAATAAATAAATAAATAAATATGAAATATGAGTACAGATTTTTTAAAGTAGCATGAGATGGGGATATATTGACCAAAGGATATAAAGTCTTATTAGATAGCATGGATAAATTCTGGAGGTCTATCACACAGCATAGTTACTATAGTTAATATTATTATATAATATATAATATTATTATATAATATATAATATATTATTATATAATATATTATTATATATTATTAAATATATAATAATAGTATTATATATTTAAAAACTGCTAGGAGAGTAGATTTTAAATGTTTTCATCTTACCATAGGTGAAAATGACAGAAATGTATGGTTTGACTTCATTTGTGTTATGGCAACGCTTATTAGATTAATATATTGTTCCTTCTCCACCTTGCCCTCTTTTTTTCTTTTTTTTTGCCTTCTATGTACTACATTTTAATTTTCTAACTGTTAAATACTGTGTTGGAGATTTTTTATAGTTATAGATCATATTTATTTTGTTATTTTTGCAAAAAATATTAATTTTGATGGCATTTTTCTATTTTCAAAATTTCTTCACTTTGTGTTCACCAAATGTTCATATTGCTACCCAAAAGTATGACTGTAGAGGAAAAAAATAGTTTAAAAATCCACACTTTCTGTTAAGAAGAAAACATTTGGTATTATGTATTTGTGTATGGAAATGATATTTTAATCCCTGTTGCATCTTGGCTTCACAGAGCTCCTCCTCAAAGATGCTACAAAACTTGAATAAAACACATTTTAGAAAGCCTAAAGGCCGGGCGTGGTGGCGCACGCTTGTAATCCCAGCATTCCGGAGGCTGAGACCTGAGGATCCGGGTTCGCGGCCAGCCTCAGCTACCTAGTGAGGCACTCCGCAACTTAGTGAAACCCTGTTTCAAAATAAAGAATAAAAAATAGGGCTGGGGGTGTAGCTTGGAGGTAGAATGCCCCTGAGTTCAACCCCCAGTACCGCAAAAAAAAAAAAAAAAAAAAAAAAGAAGGTTGGCTAACTTCGATTCTGTGTTGTGATGTGCAATACTGTTTCTAACGTTTACATTAAAAAAACTATAAACCTTTTCAATGCAAATTTATTTTTTTCACTGCTATTTTGCAGATTTTATCCACTGTGTATTTTTTAAATCCAGAAATCTTTATACTGATGTAAATGATTGTAGTTATTTTGGATAGTGTTTTACTAATAAAAAGACTTTTTCATGCATATTTCTATTTCTACCATAGTAGTGCATGCATATCTGTGCTTATAGCTGCACAATTCACAACTGCCAAACTACAGAACCAGCTGAGGTGTCTATCAACAGATGACTGAATTACAAAACTATGGCATTTTACTCAGCCACAAAGAAGAACAAAATTATGTCATTTGCATGGAAATGGATGGAATTGGAGAAAAGTGGGGCTTAGCTAATTTATGAAATTCAACATTAAAAGTTAATGTAATTCAGAACTTTAACAGAGTAATTTAGAACAATACAAATAATCTAAATACCTTAATAAATGCATAAAAACTCATAAAATCCAAAACTCATTTTGAATCAAAACTCTTTCTAAATCAGGAAGAGAAAAAGACATTTTCACATTTGAGAAAAACCTATGGTAACATCATTCCTAATGGTGAATAGTTGAATACTCTTACCTTCAGATAGAGAGTAGGGCCCGAATATATGCTTTTACCACCTCTCTTCTAAATTGTTATTGAAGTTGTATCCAATGCAATAAGACTAGAAAAAGAAAAAAATATATATACTGATTGAAATGAAGAAGTAAGGCTTTCTTTACTCATAGACAATATAGAAGTATACAGTATCTATAGAAAATCCTTCAGCAATCCACAAAGCAGCCACAAAAAGTCTTTTGTGAGTCAGGTATGGTCGCACATGCTTGTAATCCCAGCACTTGGGAGGCTGAGCCAGTGAGACAGGAGGCTCACTGGCTCCAGGCCAGCCTCAGCAACTGAGTGAAGCTCTCCAAGTTTCAAAATAAAAAATAAAATAGGGCAGCTGGGGGTGTAGCTCAGAGGTAGAATGCAACTGGGTTCCATCCCCAGTAACACACACACACACACACACACACACACACACACACAACTAATATGTTATGGTTTTAACAAAATTATAGGATATAAGTCAGTTTGTTTCCATATAGCTACAATGAAAAAATGAATATCGAAAATAAAAATATATACTAGTTACAGTAAACATAAAGTGTATATACTGAAAATTAAAAAACACTGCTAAGAGAAATTAGAGAATACATAAATAAATGGAAACATAGAACATGCTTATTATGCTTTCGAAAACTCAGAATTATAAAGACATCATTTCTCCCCAAATTGAACTATAGTTTCAATGCAGTCCTAGTCAAAACCCCACCCACTTAAAAATGAAAATCAAAAAGCTGATTCTATATTCTATAGTTTCTGTTCAAATGTTAAGGACTAAGAAATTTTTTAACCTTGAAAAAGCAAACAAGAATAAAATTCAAAACATGATTCAAAGACATCCTTGGATTATTATATTCAAAAAAGTATGTTTTTGACATAAAATTAAACAAATAGACCAGAGAATCCAGAAATAAACATACCTTCATCAATGAAGTAAGTTTTGCCTAAGACTCTGAATCAATCCAATGGGGAGAAGGAACATCCTTTCAGCACATGAGGCTGAGACAGGAGGGTCACAGGTTTGAGAACAGCCTCAGCAACTTAGCAAAACCCTGTTTCAAAAAAAAAAAAACAATGGGCTGGAGGTGTAGATCAGAAGTTGCATGTCCCTGGGTTCAATACCCAGTCCCACTACCAAGAAGAAGAAGAAGAAGAAAAAGAAGAAGAAGAAGAAGAAGAAGAAGAAGAAGAAGAAGAAGAAGAAGAAGAAGAAGAAGAAGGGCACTGCAATTAAAACAGAGACAATTAGTCCTGTCAAAACAAGAGCAGCATGTTTGGTAGTGCATTTACTGAGTGGGATGGCACAGTAAGAATTGTCTAGGTGTTAAGATATACTATTTCTCATTTCGGGTGTGGGTTACACCATGGTATGCTCTTTTATCAGAAGTCATCAAATGGTACATTTGATTTTTTTTTTTTTTTTTTTTTTTTTTTTGCGGTACTGGGGATTGAACTCAGGGGCATTCTACCTCCAAGCTATACCCCCAGCCCTATTTTTTTTTATTCTTTATTTTGAAACCGAGTCTCACTAAGTTGCGGAGTGCCTCACTAGGTAGCTGAGGCTGGCCGCGAACCCGGATCCTCCGGTCTCAGCCTCCTGAATGCTGGGATTACAAGCGTGCGCCACCACGCCCGGCTCAAATGGTACATTTGAAATCCAGCCTCTATCTTATTGTAAATTACCTAGATAGAAAAAAAAAGTTACTCTAACTCCCAAATTTGTTACAATACCAATTATGTAATTATTTTTACCTTTGTATTATGAAAATTAATAACCATAAGACAAATAATGCATTTAATATAAATGTCACTCATTTAAAAGTCACCAAGGTGACAATATGAGCTTTAATCTATAAAGCTGACTTACTGTAGGATGGTGGGAAACAAAATTCTCTGAGCTCACTTTATGGTAAATGCTGTTTCGCTGTGTTTAATGGAAGTGCTTTCTTCCCATTTAAAAAGTAAAAGAATACCCATTAATTTTTCACTTGATAATGCAATAGTGAGGTAGTATTTTATGATAGGGAAAAATAATTCTTCAGACAACATGATATATCAAAAAGAAGAATGCACTGAGGTCAGGAGACCTGTTCTGTGTTCTTGGCATTGACACTCGACACCTGTGCATTGAACTCTGAAGTCCCCAGTGCCACTGACCTTCCCCTCCTTCATCTGCAAAATGAAGGGACTGAACTGAATGGCCTCTAGGTCCTGTCTGCACCCCATGTTCTGTAATCTATGAGTGCAAGTATACTCTGTCTTGGTATCCTAATATGTCATGCCATTTATGCATACTTTTATTCATTCTATTACTATGAAAACTTCAAATTCAGGAAGTTATTTTAATATCAAAATATCAATTAATTTTAGTTGATATTTATGATTCTATTAGCATTTTATTTGTTATTAAGGTCACAAAAAGAATGAATCATTCCTACTTGGGTTCCAGAGGCACAGTGTGTATTATTATAGCATAAATCATATTAATGCAAATGTGAGATTAATTTCAAAAAGAGACAAATCACATGCTTTGCTTAGGATTTACATATTGCATATTATGAATTTATTTCTTATTCATGGTAATAACATTAATTATAATAAGTTTGTTTTTTATTCATGTAGATGTCACATGTTCCTATAATTTGGCATTTATAATACATGAATAAATGGCCACTAGCCTTTTACTCTGATATTTCAGATGCATTTTCTTAAATGAATAGTCACAAAGGTAACAAGCTATATAACCAGGGGAAAAATCTGGTAGTCGCATTATATTGATTTTGTCATAATATCAAAATATATAATTTCTTTCCTCTGGCACTTATTTAGTAATTTCATGTAATGAATTATTTATTGACAGTTAGTGGTCTAACTGGAAATTATTTGATCTGGTTTTAGCACTTGAGGAAGCTGGTGCAAGGGAGCTGGATACACAATGAACCAGCGTTCCTATTAAAATTGAGAGTTTGGCTCTATGTTTATTTTCCTTTATCTTCACTAAACATAATTAAAGGCAATATGATACAATGTAAAGAATTTAATAATCAAAACACCAAAAAAACTGGGGTTCAGGTCTCAGTTATGTCTCTTAAAGTACACTTATTTTAAGCAAGCTTCTCATCTGCTCTAGATCTGCAAAAGAGATAAAATTCAAATGTGATTCAATTTGGAAATGTAACTGGAACCATCAACCAGTATTAATTATGTTGATTTGCACGCCATTATCTTCAGTCTACTACCTCTGTTTTCTTCATTCTTTCATTTACAATTTCTCCATTAGATGGAAAATCCTTCCTCTATGGCATCCCTTCGTGTTTGCATTTATTCCCTCTCCAGACTGGTCTTACACATCCCTCCTCTGTCTTGTAGCTTCCCAGCTCCTCGGTGGTGGATCCTTTGGCTGTCACAAGTGGGAGCAAACTATCTTTCCTTTCTCAGCCTCTGCCAAAAGCACCTCGGCTGCCTCAGAGTGAAACCTTGCTCCTCCTTAATGACATCAAGATGCTGCTAAGGGAAATTCTTTCTTCTCCAGCCATCACTGCCACTAATGAAGCACTGAACCAGCTTCCTCACTTGCATCCTTCACATGATTCGGCTTCCTAAGTCACTCGTAATATCATTCCATAGGTAATTCCTTATTAATTTTTATGGCTGATGTGATAAAGTCTAAACTTATTTCATGGGCCTTAAAGGCCTCTATTAATTTGCTTCAATTTATCTTGCTAATCTTAATCACTATTGACTTGGAAACCTTTTGTTTTACTCAAATTGCCCTGTTGCTTCTGTGACTCCTTCTGCCTGAACTCCACAGTCATGTTCACACCTTTCATTCCAAGAAAACCATTCCTCCTAACCCCATATGTCCAAGTTATGCCCATTTTTTCACATACAAACTCAAGCCCCACCCCTTCCTAAAGTAATCTTGAATCACTGTGGGCAATAATGTATCTCCAAAACATCCTAGTTCTGTGCCTTAATGACCATGATTCCTTTCCACGTTGCCTATTTAGATATGTGTATTTTTTTTTTTTTTTGCCCACGTATTCTTCAATTGTAAAAATCCACATGTTAATAACTTGTGAGTTTCTAAAAGTATATTACAGGAGGAGCCCAAGATGGCACCTCATCTCAGGCTATAAAACTCGAGTCAAAACTGCCGTAAAAGCAACTTCTTTACAGAAGAAAAAAAAGCAGTGAAAAAGTGAACAAAGTAACAAAAATTAAAACAGAGCTGAACAAAACCCAGAAAGCAGTCCAGGGAGAGTAAAGGAGCTTGCGTGCTCGGTGCACACCCCTGAGTTCAATTCTTCAGCCCCTCCTATCGATATTCTTCTTCTCAACACTTTTTTTCTCTTTCCTTTTTTCTCTGTATCATATCAAGACCATTTCATATCACTACACCTAAATACTCTACATTGACTATCAGAAACCCCCCACATATGCACTATCTCTAATCTCTACCATATATCACCTTAACCCATTCAAATTCTGATTCCACTGGATCACATCTTCTACTTTACCCTATTTTTGCACCCATTACTGCAGCTTTCCCCCCCCCAACCCAACATTCACCATTGAACACAACACAACCTATCCTTGTATGAGACACCTCTAAATCCCTACTGCAGAGATTGGATGAGAGGTGAACCACCAGAAAGGACTGCCAAACACCAAGGATAACCTCACCTCAGCTGATAGAAGGAATAGCTCAACATGTCCCACATAGGAGCCTAAAAGCACAGAGGCCACAAGCTGTTCTACTGACACCTCAGAGACAAATCCCCATAACAGAAGTAACAATGGATCCTAGAAGTCAACAGCTTAAACCCACTAATAACACTATTGCAGTGAGCAGAAGAAGCCCTAGAATAAACACAACTCAGTACAATATACTATTCACAGAGAAAAAATAGAAATAAGAAACCTATAAATTGAGAAAATGCTTGAAAAAGCAGCAAAGATATAAACTTAAGGACACTGAAATCATGGGAAGGAAAAAAATAGCACAAAAACAATGAGCTCCCACAATCCCACAATAACAGAACTCACCAACACAGAGATTACCAGAAGAACAATTCAGATCTTTAAGAGTAGAAATGATACAAGATTTTAAAAAAGAATGCAGGGAGAACTGGAAAAAAATAAAGGAACAAATAAACAAAGAATATGACATCTTGAACAGGAATCAAAGTGAAGCCTTAAAAGAAGTGAAGTACATGAAAGATGCAATAATTGATATAAAGGCATCAATACAAACTATAAACAGTAGATTAGACCACATGGAAAATAGAATATCACTCTTAGAAGATGACCAATCCAAAAATGAATGCATTATACATAATTTAGAAAAAAAAATTTGACAGCACAAATTGGACATCTGTGAGATCTGGGCTAATTTTGAAAGAGCTAACCTAAGAATAATAGGCATAGAAGAGGGATTAGAAGTTGAAATTAATAGAATGAATCATCTGAATTCAAATTTTTGAAACTAATGGAATCAACGAGCTGAATTCAAATTTTTCTCAGCTGCTCCTGGAACCTTCTCTAAAATAGAGAACATTCTGGACCACAAAGTGAGCACTGGAAAATTCAAAACATGTAACATAATTCCCTGTGTCTTTTCAGACCACAATGGAATGAAACTAGAAATCAACTATAAGAAGACCCAGAATAACCACGAAAACACGTGGAGACTGAACACTACACTGCTGAACAAGGACTGGGTCATAGAAGAAGTAAGGGAGAAGTTTAAAAATTTGTATAACCTCCCCAAAACAGAGACATAATGTATCAAAACCTCTGGGACATCTTGAAGGCAGCACTAAGAGGAAAATTTATAGCACTGAGTGCCCGCATAAAAGGAACAGAAAATCACCAAATAAGTAACCTAATGACACACCTCAGAGTCCTTGAAAAACAAGAACAGTATAACTCCAAAGCCAGTAGAAGACAAGAAATTATTAAAATCAGAGCAAAAAGTAATGAAGTAGAGAATAAAAAAACAAATACAGAACGTCAACAAAACCAAAAGCTGGTTTCTTCAAAAAATAAACAAGATAGATAAACCATTAATAAACCTAACCAAAAGAGAATCAACTCAAATTACCAAAATAAGAGATAAAAAGGTGTTATTACCACTAACAGTGAAGATCATCAGAAACTACTTTGAAAATCTATACTCCAACAAAATGGAAAATCTAGAACAATTTGACAAATTTCTAGACACATGCAACCTTCCTAAATTGAGTCAAGAAAATATAGAAAACTTGACCAATAACAATCAACGAGATAGAAACAGCAATAAAGAGTTTACCATCAAACAAAAGCCCAGGGCCAGATGGTTTTCCAAGTGAATTTTATAAAATGTTTATAGAAAAACTAATCCCAATACTCCTCAAACTATCCCATAAAATAGAAAGAAATGGAGTGGGGCATGGTGGCACATGCTTGTAATCCCAGCACTTGGGAGGCTGAGACTGGAAGATCCAGGTTTGCTGCCAGTCTCAGCTACCTAGTGAGGCATTCTGCAACTTAGTGAGACCCTGTTTCAAAATAAAGAATAAAAAATAGGGTTGGGGCTGTATCTTGGAGGTAGAATGCCCCTGAGTTCAATCCTCAGTACAGTATCAAAAAAAAAAAAAAAAAAGAAAGAAAGAAAGAAATGGGACTCTCCTAAACACATTCTATGAAACTAACATCACATTAATACCAAAGCCAAATAAAGACACCTCAAAAAAGGAAAACTATACGCCTATATTGCTGATGAACTTGGACACAAAACTGTTAAACAAAATTCTAGCAATGTGCATTCAAAACCACATCAAGAAAGTAATACACTATGAATAAGTTAAATTCATCCCAGGGATGCAAAGCTGTTTCAACATATGAAAAACAATCCATGTAATTTACATAGTCAGAACTGAAGACACAAATCACATGATCATTCCAATTGATGCTAAAAAAGCATTTGATAAAATCCAACACCAATTCATGCTAAAAGCACCACAGAGAATCAGAATAGAAGGAATAAACCTCAATATCATAAAGGCAATATACAACAGGCCCACAGCCAATATCATATTAAATGAGGAAAAAATGCAAGAGTTCCCACTAAAAACAGGAACAAGACAAGGATGTCTACTATCACCACTTCTATTCAATATAGTACTTCAGACTCTAGCCAGAGCAATAAGGCAAGAGAAGGAAATCAAAGGGATAAAAAATAGGGAAAGAAGAACGAAAACTATCCCTTTTTGCAGATGACATGATACTATACTTAGAAGACCCAACAAAGTCAACCAAAAAACTTGGAGAACTGATCAACAAATTCAGCAAAGTGTCTGGATACAAAATAAATCTTAAAAAAACAGAAGCTTTCCTGTATACCAAGCATAGATCCACTGAAAAAGAAACATAGAAAACAATTCCACTCAAAATAACACCCCCAAAAATAAAATACTTAGGAATAAACCTAACCAACGAGGTAAAAGACCTCTAAAAGAAAAACTATAAAAAGTTGAAAAAAGAAATCCAAGAAGACATTAGAAAGTGGAAATAACTTCCATGCTATTGGATAGGCAGAATAAATATCATCAAAATGGCCATCCTCCCCCAAATAATCTACAAATCCAATGTGATACCCATGAAATTACCAAGCTCACTCCTCACACACAGAGAAAAATCAGTCATTAATTTCATTTGGAACAACAAAAAGCCCAGGATAGCCAAAGTAATTCTTAGTAACAAGAACCATGCAGGAGACATCACAATACCTGATTTCAAACTCCACTACAAAGCCACAATAATAAAAACAGCATGGTACTGGCACAAAAACAGACACATACAATGGAGCAGAATAGACGACTCAGAAATAAACCCACATATTTATAGTCAATTGATTTTTGACAATGGAGCCAAAAATATACACTGGAAAAAGGATAGCCTCTTCGATAAATCATGTTGGCAAAACTGGTTAACCATATGCAGAAAAATAGAAATAAACTCCACTTTCTCACCCTGTACAAGAGTCAATTCAAGATGGGTCAAAGACCTGGAAGTCTGGCCAGACACCTTGCAGCTACTTGAAGAGGGCATAAAGCCAACCCTTCAGTACATACACACAGGTCAAAACTTTTTCAACAAGACCCCATTGGCATAAGCAACTCAAAGTAACATTAGTATATGGTATTGCATTATACTGAGGAGCTTCTGTGCAGCAAAGGAAACTATCAAGAATCTCAACAGAGAGCCCACAGAATGGGGAAAAAATTTATCAGCTACTTCTGTGATAGAGGGCTAATACCTAGGATTTACAGGGAACTCAAGAAACTCACAGCTAAGAAAACAAATGACCTAATCAAAAAATCAGAAAATGATCTAAATAGACATTTCACAAAAGAAGAAATAGAAATGGCCAGTGAATGTACCAGGAAATACCATTAGCAATCAGATAAATGCAAGTCAAAACTACCCTGAGATTTCACCTAACACCAATTAGAATGACAATCATCAAAAATACAAACAATAAAAAATGCTGGTGAGGGTATGGAGAAGTAGGAACCCTAATACATTGTTGGTGGGAAATGGATGGAACAGGAATATATTATGTTAAGTGAGATTAGTCAGTCACAAAAAGTAAAACGTCAGATTCTCTCCCTAATATGGGGAGGCTTGGGAGAAAGTGGGTCATAAGAGGGACTCTAGATGAAGAAGTAGAAACCTTAGAAGAGCAGAGGTGACTTAACTGAAGGTGATGGGTGGGGGGAGGCAGAGAAACATCCTAATGCACATGATGTACTTTCACAAACATATCAACGTCAATAATTAAAGTGAACCTGAGAAGGAGGGAGGTGGAGGAAATGGGGAGGGAATTGGGGAAGGGTTAAATGAGAGATGTGTGCATATATGCCTTTACCACCTTGTACCTAACAAAGATGTATTACAATATACCAATAATAAAAATAAAATAAACATAAAAATTTAAAAAATAAAAACATAATACAATGGGCTGTAGAAAAAATATTTACTATGTGAATGAAGAAAAATAGTTCTGTCTTATTAAAATATTCTTACCTTGAACTTTGCTAAAAGAACATTTGCTTCAGAAAACAGAAATTTATTATTAAACAAAACAAAAAATAATAGAACTAAATTTGACAAAAGAAGTGAGTTTTTGATGGAGGTGTAAGGATGTTTCAAATACCTTCCACCTCATGTTGCTCACTTCATGGTTGGAAATGGGGGTTATACCTCAAGCTCAGGTTTGCCTTCCAAGAAAACAAAATGAGAAAGATCAAGTGGTTGAATTTATGACTATCCCAAATATAATGGGGCACCCTTAATTTTCAAGAAGAAAATAAAATTTGAGGGAGCAACCAGTGATATTTGCTCTACCTTCTCTTAGTTAAACCCATATTTTTAAAAAAATTTTAATCAAATATCATGGCAAACTCTGAAATAAAAATAGTGAATGTCATATACAGTCCTGGATGTTTGGGGAGTTGAGGTTGCCTGGTTAAGCAGACTTGGTCTCTACACAATTTTCCAAAGCTAAATAAGGTATGTTACATTATTTTTTATTCATGTAATACTTGGAACCTCTGTTAGTTGATCTTTTACACACCAGTCTTGAATAAAGAAGAGGAGAGAGGTGGACTGGAAGTACAGATGTTACAGAAACAATCTATCTGTTTTGCTATGTGTGGAAGTGGTGAGCAGAAAGCCATGTCCCTGCAAAAAGCTGAGTTATGAAGGATTACATGATGCTGCTGAGTTGTTTGGATTTTTTTCATATAAAAATTGAGAGCTTGTGAGGAGTTTTAAGCAGTAGAATACAAATTCTGAAAAGGAAAATTAGGATAATGATAACATCTCTTATTTATTAACTCGGAGCATTCAAACTCAGGAGAAAACTATCAATATAAAAATATCTTTTAAACTTATGACATTAGACTCTGTAAAAACTAATAATTTGTAAGTGAGATATTTGTTTACTATATCAGTTATTTTTCTTTATAAGCCTTAATTATAATCTGAATGTAAAGTATCTTTTCTTTTCTCTGTTTAAAGAAAGAATATTGGGTTGATAATCATTAATATTCAACATAAAGTAATGCTCAGCTAGGTAAAATTAGAGAACAAGTTTGGGAGAAAAGTCATGTACTGGAAAGATCTCTGCCCCACCAGCTGTCTGAAAATACATACACTCTAGAATTGAGTCAGGTTTGGGGCCCAATCTTCATATTAAGAATTTGTTACTTTCTGTTCCAGATAACCTGGACCAACCACAAACTCTACTGGGAACAAACTTTTTCCTATGTTTGAAATAGCTCAAACAGCAGGTTTAACAAGACAAAGGCATATTGCTTCTTCCCCAAAGAAAGCAAAGGCCAGACCTTTACACTAAGCCAGGATTCATAAAAAGGATTGAATGAGGGAATAAGTGTGTTAAGTAAGCCAGTATGCCAATTTAGGTATCTTGTCTGAAGACATTAGCTGAACTAATGACAATCACATGAATTTTTATTTAATAATAGAGCACACAAAACTCTAGTTTGTATTGTTTAACTCCATTTTTTTTCAAAAAAAAATTTGTATGTAATTGCTCAGGAAGCTGTACCAGTTACCTGGAAAATACTAGGCTGAAAGTAAAAAATAATTTTAATTCAACAGACCTAGATTTTTGGCTTGCATTTTACATTGCAAGTTATGTAAAGGTAGGAAATCACAAATTCACTTAGAATTTTATCTACAAAATGGAATAATTTTTATCTTTGCCTTACTTCAAGAAATTTTATTTCTTTCAAGGAAAATCCAATTTAATTCTTGAAGATGCTCAGATAAAGTGAGTGCAGAGAAAGTGACTTCCTTAATAATGTAACCTAAAAGGTAGAATAGATTTCTCCAGGTTTCTCAGTATGTGATCAACTGAAATAGTTATAAACTCATTCAAATTCCAAGGAACAAGATACATGTGTGTAGAGCTAGAAGTTGGTGCTGAGGAGCTAATAGGCTTCATGTTCAACAATAACTGCAATGACTTTTGTTACAATGTTATTTCTGGATTAATTAATTATCACTTAACACCCTAATCTGGATTTACTGACAATCAGATAAAGGAAACAAGTGTACTTTGGGAAGATAAGATACCAGGAAACAAAATGGTACTGAGGAGGCTGTGAGGGAATAGGAAGCAGACATTATGTTCCACCTTTGGACTCTAAGACTTGTGTGCTTACTTTAGTTTTTTTCTAAAGATCTGTAGTAGCAAAAACATTTCTCCAAATCCTATTTTCTGTTTCAAAACTGGTCAGCACTGTGTTATTCTCAAAAGGATGGCAATTTTCAGTGCCTCATTGAAATTTCTTTGAAATTTGTCTAATTATAGAAAACCTATAGCTAGACAAGATTTTAACCAGAATTGGTAGATGCATTAGTATTAGTTTGCCCTAGCAATATTTCTCATAAAAGAAAGTTAGACAGAAAATGATGAGTCCCTTAGGCTCTCATTGGGGAAAGGGAAGAAAAGCTGCTTAGAATTGCATTTTGTATTGTAGTGACTTTGCAATAAGATAAGACAGCTCATTCTCTGCTGATGCTTCTGAGATCCAGAAGAGCCCTTTTGAAAGAAACACAGAAACAGGAGCAGACTTCCAACATTCATTTTTCCTTCTCTAATGAGATCTCCTAGAGGAAATCATGCAAATGAGACCCAGAACTATGTATGAAGGAATTTATTATGGGAATAACAGTAATGGAAATTTTCTAGAAGAAATGCTGAAAATAATCTAAATGTCGAAATGTTTGAAAATCTGAGTTCTTAGATTGAGAATTATGGCACTTATAGTCCACAAAATATTGTTTATTTGAAAAGATAGTATTATTTAACAGAGCTCATAAATCAAACATACAATTTGTTCTTCCTTCATGGTGTTAAGAAAACATGGCCAGGAGTGTGTATATGAGTGTGTGTCAGAGAAAAAGAATTGGTGACATACTTAATCCTATCAAATACCAACAACATATCCTGTATGGGTAATAAAACCTAAATACTGAGATATGTGGGATTGTGCCTATTTTTGCTCTGTGCTTATCTTTTAAAATATTTTCTAATTTCTAAGAAGCTGGTAGTGGATTTGAGGAGGGCAGCATGGTACAGGACAAACACAAAGCATTTCTCTGCATTTGACCATCTGTCTGTCACCTCTTGTGTACCATAATTTTGAAGATATTTTCTAGGGTCAAGTGTTTAATGAGCAGAGAGCATAAAGGTCCATACCACCTAACTGTTGGCACACATCATTTTTGCATGGGTTTTCTCTTTTCCAAAGAAAAGTAAAAAAGATAAAACACTAATGAGATTTGTGAAAAATAATGCAGAAAATTGAAGAGACAGAGATTTGCAGTCAAATGTTGTAGGTGTTCCTCTGGTGTTTTTTTCTGCTAGAAAATAAACATGATTTTTTTTATTGGTGCATTGTAATCATACATCTTAAAGAGGTACAAGATTGTAGAAGCATACATGCACACATCTGTCTTTTAGTCCTTCCCCAATTCCCACCCCATTCCTTGCCCCCACCCTCCTTCCCATGTTTGGCTTATTGATTGATTTTGATTTGTTTGTGAATGTACAGCATGTGCCTTTTCTTTCTCTTGCTTTATTGCTCTGACTAGAGTCTCAAGTACTATATTGAAAAGAAGTGGTGATAATGGACATTCTTATGTTCTTTCTATTATTAGTGGGAAGTCTCAAAGTTTCTCCTCCATTTAATATGATGTTGGCTGTGGGCCTATTATATACTGTCATGATGTTGAAGTAAGTTCCTTCTATTCCAATTCTCTGTAGTACTTTTGGCTTGAATGAGTGCTGGATTTTATCAAATGCTTTTTCAGAATCTACTGAAATATCATGTGACTTTTGTCTTTGATTTGGTTATGTGGTAAATTATGGATTCTTTTTTGTATGTTGAACCAGCCATGCATACCTGGGATGAACTCAACTTCGTCATCATGTATAATTTTCTTGATGTTTTGAATGAGTGTTTCTAGTATTTTATCACTTTTGTTTCTAAGTTCATCAATGATATAGGTCTGTAGTTTTCTTTGGCTATTTTATTTGGCTTTGATATTAATGTGATTTTGGCTTCATCGAATATATTTGGGAGAGTATTGTCTCTTTTAATTTTATGGGATTAGCTCTTCTATAACAGTTTTATAAAATTCACTTGGCCCTGGACTTTTGTTTATAGCTAGGCTCTTTATTGCTGCTTCAATATCTTTGATTGCTATTGATCAGTTTATAATTTCTATATATTCTTGACTCAATTTAGGAAGCTTGTCTGTGTCTAGAAATTTATCAATTTCTTCTAGATTTTCTATTTTGTTGGAGTAAGGGTTTTCAAAGTAGATTCTGATAATCCTCTGGATTTCCACACTGTCAGTGTTGATATCACTTTTTCATTTCTTATTTTAATAATTTGGATTAATTCTCTCTTTCTGTTGGTTAGGTTGGGTAGTAGTTTATCTGTCTTATTTATTTTTTTGAGAAACCAGCTTTTGGTATTGTTGATTTTCTGTATGTTGTTTAATTCTCTACTTCATTGGTTTCTTCTCTGATTTCAATAATTTTCTGTCTTCTACTGGCTTTGGGGTTAGACTCTTCCTGTTTTTCAAGAGCTTGAAGTATGTCTTAGGTTATTCATTTGGTGATTTTCTGTTCTTCTTATGTGGGCACTTGTGCTATAAATTTTCTTCTTAGTACTGCCTTCAAGGTGTCCCAGAGATTTTGATAGTCTGTGTCTTTATTTTCATTTGTTACTAGGAATTTCTTCATTTTCCCCTTCTTTCTTTTTTTTTTTATTATTCGTGCATTGTAAGCAAATATCTTTGTTAGGTACAAATTGATAATGACAACATTATTTCTTAAATGACCCATTCCTCAATCAGCAGTGTATTTAGATCTTTGTGTGACTTAATATCACAAAGAGTTTGTTTTATGAAAGTGACTACACCTATATTTGGTGCATAAGTGTTCCCTATCACTATTTCCTCTTGTTGAATTTTTTCTTTTACCAGTAAAAAATTACCTGCTTTGTCTTTCTCATAAGCTTAGGCTTGAAGTCTAATTTGTCTGATATCATAGTTGCTACTTTTGCTTGTCTTCAAGTTCCATTGGCATGGATTACCTTGCTCCAGCCCTTCACCTTTAGTTTGTGAGTATCTTTACTTGAAAGATGTGTTTCTTGTAGGCAAGAATATAGATGAATTCTGTTTTTTAATCCATTTGGCCACTTATGTCTTCTTATTGAGTATTTGAGGCCATTTATATTCAGCATGTTTATGGAGAAATGATTTTTAATTTTTAACATTTTGAGTTTTAACTTCTATTTGGGGTAGTGTTTGTTCTACTTTGCTTAGTTGTTTGTTTGATGAAAATTATTGTTTCTCTGGTTCTGATGTTTATTTTATACTTCTTCTTTGTAATTAATCTCTAGTGCTGATTTGGAAGACATAAATTCTTTCACCTTCTATTTGTTGTGGAAGGTTTTTATTTCCCTGTAGAATGTGAGATGGTTTTGCTGAGTAGAAAAATCTTTGCTTCAAGTTGTTTTCCTTCAACATTTGTAATATGTTGCTCCAGGCTCTCCTGGCTTTCATGACTTGGTTTAGGAGGTCTGCAATGATTCTAATTGGTTTTCCTCTGAAAGTCACTTGGTCTTTTACTTTTTTCACCTTTAAGATTCTTTCCTTGGCCTCTATGATAATCAGTTTGATAATTATGTGGCATGGTGAATCTTTAATCTTGTCTAAAGTGGGTTCTATATGTTTCTAGCTACTGTGTGTTGACCTTTTTTCTATATTTGGAAAACTTTCTGATATTACTTCTTTGAAAAGATGATGATTCCTTCGGTTTCAGCTTCTGTTCCCTCTTCAATACTTATTATTTTTAGCTTAGCTCTTTTAAAATTGGCCCAGATATCTTTAATGTTCAACTCATGCTGTCAAATGTATACTATGCATTCATTTTTGCTGTGGTCCTCTATTAAGAGTGAGATTCTATTTTTCATGTGGTTTAGTCTACTGTTTATCGTTTGTATTGATGCCTTCACTTCAATTATTGCATCCTTCACTTCCTTCAAGGCTTCTTCTGGATTCCTGTTCAGGGTGTTGATTCTTTGTTTATTTGTTCCTTAATTTCTTTCAGGCTCTCTCTGAATTCTTTTCAGAGGTCGTGTTTGATTTCTACTATTAAAGTTCTGAATTGTTCTAGCAATCACTGAAGTTCTGTTTTGGCAAATTATGTTATTATAGGGTTGTGGGAGCTCATTGTTTCCTTGCTAGTCTTCCGTCTAATGATTTCTGATTTCTTAAGTTTATATCTTTTTTGCTTTTGACAGCTTTATCTAAGACTGTAGGTTTTTTACATATATTTTCTCTTTCTGAATAGTATCTTATTGTGGAGTTAGGTATTTACCCTAGGTATGCCTTACAATTGAATATCCTCTGCCATATGGTTATTCTCACTTCTTTGTTGTGTACTTATCACTATTTTAAACCAACCTTGAAAACTGTGTCTACTCTCACGCCACCGTTTTTCTACCTGTAGGTTGTCAGTATTGAGTTGCAGTTTCTCTGGAGCTCCTTTTGCCCACTGTAATGGTGACATTGATGAGTTTCAGGAGTTAAGATCTGGGGTCCTGTCTGTCACTTCCATTATAGGGAGTCAGTTCAGAGGTGTGAGCAGAATAGTTTGTGCACTATTCATTTTTAAACCTTGATGTTCAATGTGTTGGGTGATTCCTTCTGTCAGCTGTGGTTAGTTTATCCTTGGTATCTGGCAGTCCTTTCTGGTGATTCACTTCTTTTTCAATCTCAGAAGTAGGCATTTAGAGATATCAGCTGGTATATACAAGGGCAAGTTGTGTTGTATTCAATGGAGAAGGTTGGGGAGGGGGAAGAAGCTGGAATGGTGGGTGCAGGAATAGGGTTAAGGATATGATCAAGTAGAAAGAGAGTTTGAGTGTGATAAGATAATATATGTTAGAAATTAGAAATAGTGAATATGTAGGAGGATTAGTAGAGCATTGCTCTGGCTCTCTGGAGGAAGAGATGGGCTGAACCACCCCTACCACTGATTCTGGCTGAGCGATCTCTATTGAATCTGGAGTGAGATGCCAACAGTTTATGATATGAAGCTCTGCAGCTATTTACTTCTTGTCAGGTAGTTGGATTCTTTACAGAGGGTCTTTAGAAGCTGCAGTCCTAGCAGTACTGGCACAGTGTGGACAGGCCAAGATGGTGCAGCTGGCTGGCAGCTGCATTATTCCCCAAGTGCAGCACTTGTGGGGCATTTTGCTCTCCCCTATCCTATCTTCTGGGTTCTGTTCCACCATAGTTCAATTTTTCATTGCTTTTTTCAAATTTTCACTGCTTTTTTTTTTTTTCTCTTGTCAAGAAGCTGCCTTCATGGGAGCTGAGTTTTAAGTTTTACAGCACCTGATATGTGCTGCTTCCCTTAGTCACCATCATGCTGATCTCCATAAACATAATTTTTTTTTTTTTTTTTTTTGCGGTATTGGGGATTGAACTCAGGGGCATTCTACCTCCGAGCTATACTCCCAGCCCTATTTTTTATTCTTTATTTTGAAACCGAGTCTCACTAAGTTGCAGAGTGCCTCACTAGGTAGCTGAGGCTGGCTGTGAACCCAGATTCTCCGATCTCAGCCACCCGAATGTTGGGATTACAAGCGTGCACCACCATGCCCAGCTCATAAACATAAATTTTAAAAATACTTTCAGGAGAGAGCCCAAGGTGGTCACTGAGTGAAACACCTCTTCACATGTGTGTAGAGCTCAAATCAAACTGCTGTAAAAGCAGCTTCCTGATGGAAGGAAAAAAGTAGCAAGAAAATCTGCAAAGAAACAAAAACTGAAACGCAGCTGAACAGGACCCAGAAAGTGGTCCAGGGATACTGAAGGAGCCCACCGGCCCAGCAGTGGCACGCACTGAGGAGCAATGGCCACCATTGAGCCAGCCACCTGGAGGAGCGGGGTCTAATAGCACCGAGACATCTAATGACCTCCTGCATACCCAGCAACCAGATGTGGAGTAAGCAACTCCAGAACTCCACACCCTAATCCCCAGGTAACTGACAGTGACCGGAAAGCCTGGGATGATCAGCTTAAGCCTGCATTGGGGTCACCCCAGCTCACTTCTCCCTCTAGAGGCAGAACAGCACTCAATTGTGCTATAGAACCTGAATAAAAATTGTCACAAAAGCAACTTTTTAACAGAAGAAAAAAGCAGCAAAAAAAAGTGACCAAAGTAACAAAAATTGAAGCACAGCTGAACAGAACTGAAAAAGCAGTCCAGGGAGAGCAAAGGAATCTGTGCACGTGGCAGTAGCACACTCTGCATAGCAGTGGCCGCCATTGAGCCAGCTGCCAGGAGCAGAATCTACTAGCACTGAGACATCTAAGGACTTCCTGTATACCCAGAAACCAGATATGGAGTAAGCAACTCCAGAACTCCACACCCTAATCAGGTGGCATATCCCTGCATGATTGACAGTGACCAGAACACCTGGGACAACCAGCTTAAACCTGCCTGTGGCAGAGAAACCCTAGTTTACCTTTCCATCCAGAGCCAGAGCAGCATTCAATTGTAAGTTAACTGCCCAGCTGGGGGTTCCTGTGGCATGCATTTCTAGCGATTGGATAGGAGCAGCAGTGTGGGAGGGAACCAGAGCACACAGGGCATAGAGACGTTATAGGCACCCTGCAAAATGCCCGGCACTTACACTGCACCCCTGCCACCAGCAAAGGCAGAAAGAGAGACACAGACAGGACCTGTAGAAAGCACAGAGCCTGGGGATTATACTAGGTCTAGATCCAGTGACACCTGCTGCCTACATAGACAAGAGCTGCACAGGGACAGGCCCTGTGGAGAGCTCAGAGAAACAAGCTAGCAGCTGAAGAGGCACCAGTGATACTCTGTGCCCGCACTGATGGAGAGGGCAAATAAGAAGCCTGAAACATGTTCGAAAATCTAATATAGTGAGTGGACATTTAAAAGCTAAAAATATCCACGCAGATCCAAAAGGACTGCAGAGGCCAACTCAGCTCTGTATATTTATATACTTGCAGGGTTTAGGTTTTTGTTTTTGTTTTGTTTTGTTTTCTGTTTTTTTTTTAATATTTTACTCTGTTTCGGTTTTGTATTGCTTTGTTTTATTTATGTTTGTTTAGATGATTGGTTGCCTTATTTTTTGCTCAGTTGTCAGCTCTCTTCCTCATCTCTTTTACAAGCTTCCCTTCCTCTCTCCTATCTATATTCTTCATCTCAACACTTTTTTTCTCTTTCCTTTTTTTCCCTGGCTTATATCAAGACCATTTCATACCGCTACACCTAAATACTCTACATAGACTACCAGAATCCCCCCACATATCCACTATCTCTAATCTTTACCATATATCACCTTAACACACTAAGACTCTTTTTCCACTGGATCATACCTTCTACTTAACCCTATTCTTGCATTCATCTCTGCAGCTTCTCTCTCCTCCCTCACCCAAACTTCTCCACTGAACACAGCCTGTCCTTGTATATACCAGTGGATACCTCTAAATCCCTACTGCAGAGATGAGACCAGAGAGGTGAACTACCAGAAAGGACTGCCAAACACCAAGGATACTCTCACCTCTGCTGATAGAAGGAATAGCTCAACACATCCCACATTGAGATCTAAAAACACAAAGGCCACAAATTGTCCTACTCACACCTCTGAGAGGAATTCCCATAACAGAAGCAACAAATGAACTCTAGAAGTCAACACCTGAAACCCACCAATGTTACCATTACAGTGGGAAAACGAAGCCCTAGAGTAATTATAACTCAGTACAAGATACTATTCAAAGAGAGAAAATAAAAATAAGAAACCTATAACTTGAGAAAATGCTTGCAAAAACAGCAAAGATATAAACTTAAGGACATGGAAGTCATGGGAAGGAAAAATAGCAAAAAAAAAAAAAACAATGAGCTACCACAATTACACAATGACAGAACTCACCAACACAGAATAGTACAGATTACCAGAAGAACAATTCAGATCTTTAAGAGTAGAAATGATACAAGATTTCTGAAAAGAATGCAGTGAGAGCTGGAAAGAAATAAAGGAACAAATAGACAAAGAATTTGACACCCTGAATAGGAATCAAAGAGAAGCCTTGAAGGGAGTGAAAGATGCAATAGTTGAAGTGAAGGCAATACAATATATACACAGTAGATTAGACCACACGGAAAATAGAATGCCACAACTCCTTAACAGTTGGATCATGAGCAAGGCTCGATCTGATGGAATCCTGCAAAGCAGACGCTTCCAAGAAGGGATACGTGGCATATCCTGCTTTACATTATAGTATATTCTGGGAACATTGGGTACTTCAAGTCTTGTTTTTACACTTATTATTAAGGAAAGTTTCTTAAAAACAGGTGGTGGCCAGTCGAATAACAACCTCTTGACGTTAGCTAAAAAACAGTGCCTTCAGACAAACAACATAAGAATTCTCTGATCAGTTACAAACATTAGTCAGTAAATAAGCTCTGCAAGGTAATTCAGATATAGTTACTTCAACCTATGTTCTCCCTCAACACACAGATACAGAAAACAAAAGAGCTAAGCCAAATAGATTTAGGTCTACAATCATATCTATGGGTAAAAAAGCTATAAGAATGTGGGTATCTGGTACCCCTTTATAGGGTCTAAGCACAGACAGCCTTTACCAACTCCCACAGTGTCTCTGTAGAGCTTCACAGAACACATTAATAAAGACAGACTATAGATGACAAAAACAACAGATGATTTACCAAAAACTCCCTTGCTTAGACCAATGTACACAGGCCTATTCCTCGTTAATCTTTAACACTGCTTTGTACCAGAGTCAAAATAAAATCATTATATACTGATGTAAAAACCTTTAGAAAAACAAAACAAGTTTGCTATTGTCAAACTGTCAGATGACCTGCCCATAAACTCCCCTGTTCTATGTACTTCACTGCTGTATGAAATGTATAAAACCAGCTGCTTGTGAACAATAAAGTAGATGCGCTTCATCACTACATCGGGTGTGCGTATTCTCACGACCTTGTCTCCTTCCCCACCTGTCGACGGACCCCCGACTCCTGCTAGGGCTATAACTCTTAGAAGATGACCATTCCAAAAATGAATCTATAGTACATAATTTAAAAAAAATTCAACAGCATGAATTGGACATCGATGAGATCTGGGCAACTATGAAAGCAGATAAATTAGTCTTCAAGCCTAACCTTATCAGAATAGACAAAGCAGGTCATTTTTTACTACTAAAAGGAACAATTCATCAAGAGGAAAAAACAATTGTCTATATTTATGCCCCAAACATAGCTGCAGCCATTTTCATAAAACAAATTCTTCATGAAATAAAGTCACATAAAGATGCCAATACAATAAAACTGGGAGACTTCAATACTCCTCTCACTTTTCTAGATCAATCTTCTAGACAAAAGGTCAGTAAAGATGCCTCAAAGCCAGGTGTGTTGGCGAAGGCTTGGAATCCCAGTGTTTGGGAAGCTGAGACCAGAGGATCTGGGTTCTCGGTCAGCCTCAGCTACTTAGTGAGACCCTGTTTCAAAATAAAGAATAAAAAGTAGGACTAGGGGTGTATCTCAGAGATAGAATGCCCCTGGGTTCCATCTCCAGTACCGCAAATAAAAAAATGAATAAATAAATATAAATAAATAAATAAATAAATAATAAAGACACCTCAGACCTAAAGAATTCCATAAATCAAATGGACCTATTAGACAAGTACAGAATATTTCACCCAACCACAGCTGAATTCATATTTTTCTCAGCTGTCCCTGGAACCTTCTCCAAAATAGATGACATTTTGGGCCACAAAGCAAGCACTGGTAAATTCAAAAAATGTAACCTACTTCCCTGCATCTTTTCAGACCACAATGGAATGAAACTAGAAATCAACTACAAGAAGACCCAGAGTAATTATGTAAATACATGAAGACTGAACACCACACTGCTGAAGGAGGAATGGGTCATAGAAGAAGTAAGGGGAGAAATTAAAAAATTCCTAGAAACCAATGAAAACAGAGACATAACATATCAAAACCTCTGGGACACCTTGAAGGCAGTACTTAGAGGAAAATTTATAGCACTGAGTGCCCACATAAGAAGAACAGAAAGTTATCAAATAAGTAACCTAATGACACAGCTCAAAGCCTGTGAAAAACAAGACTAGCCTAACCTCAAAGAAATATTAAAATTAGAGCAGAAATTAATGAAGTAGAGAATTTTTAAAAATTTTAAAAAATCAACAAAACCAAAAGCTGGTTTCTTGAGAAAATAAACAAGATAGATAAACCATTAGCCAACCTAACCAAAAGAAAGAGAAAATCAACCCAAATTACCAAAATAAGAGATGAAAAAGGTAGCATTACCACCAAGAGTGGGGAAATCCAGAGGATCATCAGAAACTACTTTGAAAAACTATTCTTCAACAGAATGGAAAATCTAGAAGAAATTGGCAAATTTCTAGACACATAACTTTCCTATATTGAGTCAAGAAGATGTGAAAAACCTTAAACCAACCAATAGCAATCAAAGAGATAGAAACAGAAATAAAGAGTTTACCATCAAATGAAAGCTCAGGGCCAGATGGTTTTCCAAGTGAATTCAGAAGAGCTAATACCAATATTCCTCAAACTACTCCATGAAATAGAAAGAAACAGGACTCTCCCAAACACATTCTATGAAGACAACATCACATTAATACCAAAGCCAGATAAAGACAGCTCAAGAAAACTATAGGCCTATATCAATGGTGTACTTAGATGCAAACTGCTAAACAAAATACTAGCAATGTGCATTCAAAACCATACCAAGAAAATTATACAGCATGTCCAAGTTGGGTTCATCCAATGTAATTACCACAGAAACAGAATCAAAAACAAAAATCACATGATCATTTCAATTGATGCTGAAGAACATTTATAAAATCCAACACCAATTCATGCTAAAAGCACTGCAGAGAATCGGAATAGAAGGAACATATCTCAACATCATAGTGGTAATATACACTAGGCCCACAGCCAACATCAAGTTAAATGGGGAAAAACTGCAGAAGTTTACACTAACAACAGGAACAAGAGAAGGATGCCATTATCACCAGTTCTGTTCAATATATGACTTGAGACTATAGCCAGAGCAATAATGCAAGAGAAGGAAATCAAAGGTGTAAAAATAGGAAAAGAAGAACTAAAACTATCCCTTTTTACAGATGACATGATACTATACTTAGAAGACCCAACAAAATCAACCAAAAAACTTATAGAACTGATCAACAAATCCAGCAAAGTGTCTGGATACAAAATAAATCTTAAAAAACCAGAATATTTCTGTATGCCAACCATAAATCCATTGAAAAAGAAATCCAGAAAACAATTACACTCACAATAGCATCCTGAAAAATAAAATACTTAGGAATAAACCTAACGAAGGAGGTAAAACACCTTTATAAGGAAAACTATAAAAAGTTAAAAAAAGAAATCAATGAAGACCTTGGGAGATGTAAAGATCCTCCACGCTCTTGGATAGGCAGAATAAATATCAAAATGGCCATCCTCCCAAAAGTGATCTACAGATTCAATGTGATACTCATTAATTTATCAAGGTCATTCCTCAGAGACATAGAAAAATCAGTCATTAATTTCATTTAGAACAACAAAAAGCCCAGAATAGCCAAAGTTGTTCTTCGCAACAAGAATCATGTAAGAGACATCACAATACCTGACTTCAAAATATATTACAAAGCTACAGTAATAAAAACAGCATGGTATTGGCACAAAAACAGACACACAGACCAATGGAGCAGAATAGAAGACTAACCCACACACTTACAGTCAATTGATTTTTGACAAAGGAGCCAAAAGCATACACTGGAAAAAAGATAGCCTCTTCAACAAGTAGTGTTGGCAAAACTGGGTAACCATGCAAAAATGGAAATAAACACCACTTTCTCACCCTGCACAAGAATCAATTCAAGATGGATCAAAGACCTGGAAGTCAGGCCAGAGACCTTGCAGCTACTTGAAGAAGACATAGGACCAACACTTCAACACATAGGCACAGGTAAAAACTTTCCCAACAAGACCCCCAAAGCATAAGCAATTCAAAGAAAGATAAATACATGGGATTGCATTAAACTGAAGAACTTCTGTGCAGCAAGGGAAACTATCAAGAACCTCAACAGAGAGCCCACACACAGAGTGGGAGAAAATTTTTGCCAGCTATTTCTCCAGTAGAGGATTCATATCTAGAATATACAGATAACTCAAGAAACTCACAGCTAAGAAAACAAACAACCCAGTCAAAAAATCGCAAAGGCTCTAAATAGACACTTCACAAAAGAAGAAATACAAATGGTCAATAAATGTATAAAGAAATGTTCAACATCATTAGCAATCATAGAGATGCAAATCAAAACTATCTTGAGATTTCACCTAGCCCCAATTAAAATGGCAATCATCAAAAACACAAAAAACAACAAATGCTGGAGAGGGTGTAGAGAAGTAGGAACCCTAAAACATTGTTGGTGGTATTGCAGATTAGTGTAACCACTTTGGAAAACAATATGGAGGATCCTCAGATGAATGGGAATGAACCTTCTATATGATCCAGCAATACCACTTCTGGGTATTTACCCAAAAGAATGGAAACCAAACTATCAGACCAATGCATGTGTATCTATCTATGTTTATACCTGCACAATTTACAATTGCCAAACTATGGAACCAGCCAAGATGTCCATCAACAGATGAATGGATTACAAAACTATGGGATATGTACACAATGGAACTTTACTCAATCATAAAGGAGAACAAAATCATGTTATTTTCAAGGAAATGGATAGAACTGAAAATATTATACAAAGTGAGCTTAGTCAGTCACAAAAAGTAAAAAATCGTATACTCTCCCTAATATGCGGAAGCAATGGAGAAAGTGGGACATAAGAGGGACTCTAGATAAAGAAGGAGAAACCTTAAATGAACAAAGAAGATGACTTAACTGAAGGTGATGGGGGGCACCCTACTGCACATCATGTACTTTCACAAACATATTAAAGTCAATCACTAAACTGTACTTAAGAAGGAGGGAGGGGGAGTGAGTGGAGCAGGAATTGGCAAAGAGTTAAAGGAGAAATATGCACATGTAGCCTTTACCAGCTGGTACCTAACAAAGTTGTATGATTACAATGCCCCAATAAAAATTTAAAAAATACTTTTTGTAACTAAAAATGAATAATTATTAGAAAGAATAATGATGGGAGGCCAGTGTTTGGACGGAGATGAAGAACTGGCTATGTGAATGAATTAATAAACATTCATTTTTGCAGGCTATTTTGATGACAGGAGATCCACATATAGACATTCCCTGTCACATTTTTGCATGATTAAGTCAAAGATATAACTCTATGAATATCAAGATGGAGCAAACAAAAACAGCCACCACATAAACTAAAAACCAGCTACCAGTGGGGCATTGGTGACGCATGCCTATAATCCCAGTACTTGTAAGGCTGAAACAGGAGGACCACAGGTTTGAAGCTAGACTCATCAATTTAGCAACTTAGTGAGGCTCTCAGCAACTTAGTAAGACCCTGTTTCAAAAAATAGGGTGGTAGCAGGGGTGGGGGTAGTTGGCATGTACAATGTCTCCTCTTTCAAACCCCAGTAACACACACACACGCACACACACACACACACACACACACACACACACACATACACACACACACACACCAAAGCAAAAAAATCCACTTACTGAGACGAGGGTTTTTCTTTTGCAACTATATATCTAAATGCCTTTGTGGAGAAACTATTCAGAAAAGTCAGAATTTGATTGACGAAGTTCATAGTCAACCTTTTTATTTTAAGTCAATTTGATCTTTGTGGTCAAGACAACAGCAAAAATCATCAGCACAACACTATCACTTAATTGAAAAACTTAGAGGTTAATAAATACATTTTAAATCTTTTATTTTCAGTGCAATCAAAAGACATTTTTATTTTGACCCTAAAATTAAGTAGTGCTTAAATATGACTTGTAAAACTTGAGAACAACCATAAATGGGTTAATAATGGAATACTATGTCATTTTAATTTAACATTCTTCTACTGGCCATTTTTTTTTTTTTCAGTACTCAGGATTGAATCCAGGGGCATTCTACCTCTGAGCTATACCCCCAGACCTATTTTATTTTTTCTTTTGAAACAGGGTCTCACTAAGTTGCAGAGGACCTCACTAAGTAGCTGAGGCCACTCATGAACCTGCAATCCTCCTATTTCAGTCTCTCAAGTACTGGGATTACAAGTGTGCACCACCACGCCCAGCTTCTACTGGCCATTTTGATGACGGTTTTTCTACTATAAGTTAGAAGAAACCTGCTCCAGAGAAGTCTTGTAATTTTAACTTTCTTATAATGAATTTTAAAAATTGAACTTAAATTTAAAGGTGTCTTATAAAATATCTAATGATTTTCAAGAGTTCATTAAAATGGTGTTACATTAAAAAAAAAAACAGAAAACAACAGGCCATATTTAAAGTAGGTCATAGCCTATAAAAAGTATGGTTGTAAACATACCACATACAAATGTACACACTACATTGTCACTAGTAATCAATTGCAAGAAATATAATTTCTAGTGTTTGGGAACTATTGACATTTTAAAGTAATATTGTTGCATGTCCCTTCAAATAGAGTAGGAGAAACCAAATCTAAATTCCTTAGAACATTACTCATTTAAAGGTAACAGAAACTCTTATTAGTCAGAAATTTTATATAATTTTCCTTCTTTTTGAGCATATATTTCCATTTAATTTCCCCATGTAAGTTTGTTATAACATTACTATTCTTTAAAGTTTTTACCAATTCCCCTTTCATAACTGTCTGCAGCAACAAATAAAAAAAAGCCCATTACTTTCATTTAAATAATGCAAAGATAGACCTGTAGAGTAGTAGTGGAAGGGGATTGGGAGAGGGAGTTAGGGGAGGAGGGAAAATTGAATAAGGAAGCAATTCAAATAATACTATGGCAATATGGGAAGGTATTACTACACATTTTATTAACACATGTGGGGAGGGAGAGGGAAAGTGGGGTGAGCTGTGGAGGGAAATACACCAAGAGCTGTGTGCACGTATGTGTTTATTCGCATTGAAGCTCACTGTGAGGTATAATTGCAATGCACTAATAAAATAATTTTAAAAAGTTGGATTCAGAAATGTTTAAATTTGTCTCTGAATATAGGCATTTAATATTAAATTGCTTTTATTTATACATTGTTTTATCACACTTACTAGTACACAAGGATGAGAAGAGATCCAAATAACCCAAAACTTCATTAATAATAAAATATAAAATATATAGTTATTAGAAATATATGTTTTAGTGACATATAGATTGCATATTATAGAGGAGTGTTGTTATTAATGAATGTTTGAATGAGAATATGTTTAGAATCAACTCTACTTTTATATTTTTTTTTTGATAAATGCAGATACTAAATTTTTTTTAATGTAAATGTAGATACTAAAAAAACTTGTCCTGAGTCAGCGTAAAAGGAACTTTCTTTACTCACTGTGGGTCCATTTGTTTGAACTTATTCTGAATTGTATGCCAATAAATATGAAATAACCTATCATTAAAATTATATTTAATGATTTAAAAATTGATAATTAACTTATATCTTTTTCATTCCTTTTGGACATAAAATATTAAACTGCCTGACTTATAAAGCATTTGTTACCCAATCAGTAGAGTTATTTATTTTTCTAGTATCTGGGAAGTACAACAAATACATTTCATAAATACTATCGATTGATTATTAATTATAATAGTGCTTTTTCATTTGGAATCAACTTATTTAGTTAAAATATAAAATTTTTGAGAAAATAAAATTTTTGTAATGGTAATATCTTCACTGATAATTCAATTTTTAAATGAAATGCTTAATTTTATCACATGTATAACATATATTCATAGAAACACTGTAACTCTATAAGCTAATGAATGGATAAATATGTTATTATTTTAAAATCACAGGATGGTAAAAATAAAATAAATACCTACATAATAAAATATTGAATAACAAAAAATGAAGCACTAATACATGCTACATATGGATGGACCTTGAAAATGTGTTAGGTGAAAGAAGTCAGTTTAAAAAAATCACATATGGCATGATTCCATTTATCTCACATGACCATAATAAGAAATCTACGGAGATAGGAAGCAAGTGCAGCAGGAAGGGCCGTGACTGCTACTAGGTACAGAAGTAATTTGGGGGGTGATAAAAATATTCTGAAATTATATTGTATTCTTGTTTCCACAACAATGCTTCTCTTTTACAATCATCTCATGTTTGAACATCAAAATGGCTGAGAATGAATCAGTCTTGTTCATTTACATATCAGTCTTCAAAAGATTGAATACCCTGATGTTCATTAAACAAATTTTAGCAGCCTTGGTCGCCTCAGACTCCGATCTGTCTTAGGTTTGTTTGCTGGGATTTTCTGTTTTCTCCAATAGCCTTAATTACTGGTGGCAGTCAGAAAGTCCATGAAATTGTGGGAATCACATCATTTGTTTCTCTCTTCTCAGGAATAAACATTGTATGCCAGCCATTTTCTAGTCTGATTCCTGATGTGTTATATATTATGATAGCTTTCTAGTTTTTAAAGCAGGGAGAGTAAATCTGGTCTCCCTTGTTTCATTATGACCAGAAGCAGAAGTTCCCTATTTGAGTATTTGTCTTCCCGTGTATTCCCTATGGCTTCAAATGATGGTTTTTAGCATTCAATTTTTGATGTTCTACTTCTGAAAAGAGGTAAAGTCCACCATATTTGGACACATATTCTTTCCTTCCTTCACTGACACTTCCCTTCCTGGATAGCAGCAATGATTACCTACCTCTTTCTTCTCATTTCTGCTGCCACTGATCTTCACTCAGGTAACTCTTCAAATAGTATTTCTTTTCAATTGCCTGATAGTTTTATTTTATTGTGTTAAGTGTTATTTGTATTTGCTTACATCTTCGTTATTTTATTTACATGATAGCCATTTGGTGCATTATAGAAATGTAATTTATAGCAGATACTGTGTACTACACTTGAAACTTCTCTCTGTATTGAGTTTATTAAATATTAAGTAATTGCACAATTGGCATTTTACATAATTTATATTATGCAGAAATTCTTGGTAAATTAATAGTCTGCATAATATTTAAGAGTGTTTGAACATATTTTAGAAAATCAGAATGCATTTTTATATCTACTATTTAAAAGGCAGAATACAAGAATTTTACCTTCCCCCAATTTGCTATCTAATACATTTTCAACAGAACATTGGATTTGAATAACAATGAATGCCTACACTAGCACCAAATCATGAATCACAAGAACTAAAGCTTCATATTACAGGTATTGATTATTGACAGTCTGCTTCTGGCATGGACAGCTCTGTGCAGCAGCTATATGTTAGATAACAGTAATAATTTTTTTTTTTTTTTTTTTTTTTTGCGGTACTGGGGATTGAACTCAGGGGCATTCTACCTCCGAGCTATACCCCCAGCCCTAGTTTTTATTCTTTATTTTGAAACCGAGTCTCACTAAGTTGCGGAGTGCCTCACTAGGTAGCTGAGGCTGGCCGCGAACCTGGATCCTCCGGTTTCAGCTTCCCGAATGCTGGGATTACAAGCGTTAACAGTAATAATTTTATTTAAAAGCATTTGTAATAATACTGAGAAATACTGGAGAGTATAGTTAATAAAATCAAAATAATAAGTTCTATAAAGTAAACCTTATTGTCAAGCTTGAAGAAAAAGAAAATGATTATGATAGCATAGTAAGTAAATCAAGAAGAATATAAAATCATGGTGGTAACTATTATAATTTTGTTTTAAGAATATGGTTATATGGCATATGCCTGTGATGCCAGTATTCTTGGAAGGCTGAGACAGTAGGATTACAAGCTTTAGAGCAGCCTCAGCAACTTAGCAAGATTTTCAGCAACTTCGGGAGATCCTATTTCAAAACCAAAAATAAAAAGGCTGAGAGTGCAGCTCAGAGGTAAATGACCTTAGGATCAACCCCAAGGATCAATAAACAAACAATAAAAAAGAAATATGTATATGTAAAATACATGGACATTGGCTATCTCTGCAAAAAGAAACTTCACATGATTTTTATATTCTATTTTGTGCTTTTTTGTTTTATTTGTTTATCATATAGAATCTATATTTTTATGATTAAAACAAAAATTATTACTATTCTATCTGACCTTTAGCTGTCCAACATTTTCAAAATAAAGAAAAAAATCTATCAATAAAAGGAGATAAATACAACTACTGAAGCCAGGGCGTGGTGGCACACGCTTATAATCCCAGTACTTGGGAGGCTGAGATTGGAAGATCCGTGTTCTCGGCCAACCTCAGCTACTTTGTGAGGCCCTCTGCAACTTAGTGCGACCCTGTTTCAAAATACAGAATAAAAAAAAATAGGGCCGGGGCTGTAGCTTGGAGGTAGAATGCCCCTGGATTCAATCCCCAGTACTGCAAAAAAAAAAAAAAAATACAACTATTGAAAAATAAGCCTTGTATATGTTGTATATCACACATACTGATATATTAATAGCATCCTTAATTTGCAAGGAAATGTAAGATAATGCTATAAGAACAAAAAAATCCTATAAAGAAGCGAAGACAAGACAACTAAAAATGGAAACACAAGTAGAAAACAATGTAAAAAAATGAGTGCCAATATTGAAATGAATTCTGATTATAATATGATACTGCTTTTCAACTACTATAATGAAGAAAATTAAACCGGATAGTAATAGCTGAAAGGTCTATGTTCTGCTTTGGGGATGGCTCTGGGCAGAGTCAGGAAACTGGCTACAGAGGTGGAGCTGAGTGAGACCCCAGATCAGCAGAGGGAGGAGACCAGGATGCAAGGTTACCAAGGGAGTCACTGGGACAGGAAAGGGAGGTGAAAACTGTCACCCGACGTGGTTTTCCAATGCATGTGGAATGGGATGCAAGCCATTTTCATCTAACTATTAAAGAAAATGATTACCCAATATATTTCTGGAAAAACTCAGAATATGTTATCTGGTTTGATCTTTATTATGCATATAAATTCACTCTACCATTTTTCATTTTTCACTTGTTTGCATTTTAGCTTTGTTTTTAACCATATTTTTGTATGTCTGTACTTTAAACCCACCTTGGGTATATGATTTTCATCACTGAAAAACTAACCAAGGCCCAGGGAAATATATGTATATCACTGTGATTTAGCTGTGGCTTCAAACTTGCATGCTCTGATCAAATAAGACTTCTGCAACTATTCAGAATTACCTCTTTTATAATGCCATTTGGTAGCCATATTTTGTTACTAAAACATTGTGATTCATGTCCCTTGAGGACAGCTCTTAAAGAAGGCACACTATTTTAATAAGTCCATTAGTTAGCTGGTACAAATTCATTTTAATTAAATGCCTTGTTTATCACGTGTTCATTTGATTACTATGTGTCCACTTATAAATGTTATGTTCTAGATATATTTGTTGGTAAGTATTTTGATTATTGTTTATCGATCGTAGTATGGCTTCAAAACACATATAGTTCCTGGAACTGTTTCTTCTATATTTTGCTCTATCTTATCATTTCTCAAGCAATGTTTTAGAGGCCTTGCTGGATAGACAATGTCAATGGACAACATCTCATCTGAGTTTTCTCTTAACTTAGTCTAATAGTGTTTGATCTTTTTTCTCAGTAGAGCCTGTAAGACTCTTTCACTCAGTGGCTTACAAGTGGGAGCTGGCTATGATGGTCCAGTTCATTACCTTGAGGGTAAACCTATGGTTAGTTTCTAGCAGCAGTGTCCCTGAGAATTCTGAAACAGGCAGGAATAGACAGTCTGGAGATGAGTTTCCCCACCAAATGGAACAAGTGGAAAATAGAGTGAGCAAATAAAAATAAGACTGTCAAGCTGATGTTCATGTAGGTGCATGAGGGACAGAGGAAGCAATTCCAGTGCCCATTAAAATATCTGGTTTCTATGGTAGCCACTGAATTTTAAAGTTAATCTTCTCTTCTCGGAGGTAAATAATGTTTGGCAGATAGGAAGAACTTCAAAATCTCTATCTTCTTAAGCACATAGAGGACAAGAAAATCTAGGGTTGCATATATTCTACTTTATCTCCTTTACCTCAGGGAATAATTTTTATTGGATATTGTAACTATTTAGCTATGAAAAAGCAAATCTAATCATGAACATAGCCATTTATTGATTGTCTAATAAATAACAGATACTGTGTAGGATGTGTAGCCTAAAATAATCCTAATAGCTGATAATTACTGATAGTTTGCTAAATTCCAGGTAATGTCCTAAATTCTTTTAAAGTACTAAGTAATTTAATCCTCTAAAAAATTATGTGATAGTTGCTTTAATGAATCTATTTTACATCTGGAGCAAAATGAATTGAGAGAGGGGTATAAGTTCTTCTCTATCACATGGGTAACAAATGGCTGCCTTAGCACCTGTCCACTCAGTTATCCATACTTATTTAAGTACATAGGCTAATTTCATTATAATCTATAGTAATCACATCATTTTTGAAATTAACATTAATATTTCTATTTTATACTATTCTATTATGTAGAATGTATATACTCAGAGAATTTTAGTTATTTGCCACAGGTCACACAGGTAATAAACTGTAAAACCCAGATTCAAACCCTGGCCCTTTTTCCACCATACTAAACCTTATACCTATTATTAAGAGAGTATGGCTTTTATGAATTACCCTGAAAAATCATTATAACATGGGAATGGGGTCATGTGCCTGATACTTATCTCTTATAAGACATAAACTTAACAATAATAATAAGGGTACTTTAATCACTGTTTTTTTTTCTTTTTGGTACTGGTGATTAAACCCAGGGGCATTCTACCTCTGAACTACATCTCCAACCTTATTTTATTTCTTATTCGGAAACAGGGTCTTGCTAAGTTGCCAAGACCCTTGCTATGTTGCTCAGATGGGCCTCAAACCTTCGATCCTCCTGTCTCAGCCTCCCAAGTGTGATCTTCCTATCTCAACCACCCCCATTGAGATCACAGGTGAGCACCACCATGGCTGGCTTTAATCACATTTTTATTTGTTTATCTTATATTTATTTTCTACTCCTCCTAACAGCCTTGTGAAATCATCTTTGCAGCTGATATTATGCGTCTTGTATAGATGAAGGGACTGTTGTTTAGAGACAGAAAGTACTTCACCAGAAGTCACCAGGCCAAGTGAGTGATCACAGAAGGATCCTCGGATCTAAGCCCAGGGTTCTTTCATTTCACATCACCCAAGTATAGCTTCTTGTAATTATGTCTGCTTTCAAATTTATTTTTTATACCCCAACTCCTGTATATATTGACCTAGAATGAAAATAGAATCCATTCCACTTCTGGAATGCTTAAAATTATATTTGGGGGCCTTACTATTCAGTACCTGAAAAGGCCTTTGTAAGAAGCATACGATATAATTACTGAAGCCCAGCTGCTGCTACTGTTCTACAAAAAGTTCCAGACAGCATTCTGGGTTTTACATAATGGAAACCAACTCAAATTTAAGTAGAACAAAGATGTTCAAAAGGATCCAAACATTTGGGAAGGATAAAAAGCTAGACTCAGGAATCAGCCAGGAACCACTCTTGGCTATGGAGTCAAGAACAAAACCACAGGATGCTGCAGAAGCTGAGGACACTGCCATGGGACATTGCTGCCTTCGTGGTTGTTCTTTATTCTTCATAATTAGTATCATGGATGATCTCTAATTTTCCCCCAAATCCTGGCAGCTCTCCTTTGAGGTTCTGGTCCCAGCTGGAAGGAACCGTTTGTGTGACTCTAAGTCATTTTTTTTTTTTTTTTTTTTTTAGCTTCCAAGTTCACAAGGATGGAATATCCACCACCATTGTCTTATTTAGTATGATGAGACCCTATTTACAAGAATCAAACAACAGATCTTTGAAAAACAAACTAAAAAATGATAAATGTCCATTACAGACCTGGAAGATAAATGATATGTGTAATAAAATCCTTCTTTCTAGAAATTATGCCACTTGAACTTAATATTCAGGAAATTTAATTTTGCTTATCTTGCAGCAAAGATAGAAAAGCATGTTATTTTAAAATATATCATGTGTCCTTGAGCAAATTATGCCACCCTAGTTTGTGCATCCTCAGCTAGAAAACAGGTACTATACTACTTACTCATTACTCCTTACCTGGAAAGCTAAATGAATTTCTATGGCAGCAATTTACTTTAAGTAATTGAAAATTCTTTGGAAAAAAATACTCTAAAGCAAATGAAAAATGTTCTCCTATTATAGTTCTGAAGCATCGAAGCCATTCTATAACTTTTTCAGTGTTTTCAACTTAAAATTTTTTTTTTCCACCAAGACAGATTAAATTCACTTAGTAGAGTGGAAAGGGGCACTATAAAATCTGGATATGCGAAAATGCATGAGAAACTCCAGTCTAAACTAAAGCTAAACCTGGATATATTAGTGTCAATCTGTTGTTGGTTTCATGCACTTATTGTAAAATAGCCAAGGAGTGAGAAGCACCTCACCCGACAGGACTACTTGGAAGTACTATTTTTTCCAAGCAATTATTAATAGTGTTCTTGAATCCCAGTTCAGATTCTGATGACAGATCATTATAAAATGCTATTCTCTTAACTTATGCAAATATCATTGATGAATTAAATAAATAGCAAGGTATTTTTCAAATTAAAAATGCCATGATTTTTCTAAACAAATGTACATGTATGCCTTGGAAAAGATGGAGGAAATGAGAAAGGAAAAGGTTACAATGTATTATAAAACTGTAACTCGACTATGGAACAGATTTATGATCACATAAAAATTTTAAATAGCATGAGCTTAGTCTCCTATACATGACAGTCCTAGGACATTTACAATTTTATTTAAAAAAATAAAAGGCTCTTCTTGAGCTACTGTGGCACCAAAGATGCCCTGAAACCTCAATAAAAATCTATTTTTACATTTTTACATGGGAGAGAAAAGATTGAAAAGAATATATAGAGCATATAATACCAGAACCAACCTGCATATCTGAGCTGTAAATATCATGAATAGGTGTTCCTGAAAAGGACACAAATGGAATTGCCAGTTACTGAAGTCAATTCAGACAACACAATGCTAAGCTCCATTAGTAGACCAGCTCCTTAAAATTGATGATTGTATTTTCCATCTCACACTAGTAAGATGTTGCCTGTTGATGTTTTTTGGCCAAGAAGAACAGTGACATTGTCTTAATCAAAAAGGTATCTTCCTTTCTCTAACATTGATTTTTTAGCAAAAATGAACCATTATGAAGAGGAAAAATTAGGATCAAACTTTCCTTTCCTACAAAACGCTTGTGAATTATGTCTTAGTATGTCCCAGATAATTTTAACAGTTGATTTGAAGATCTGTTCATTGATGGTGGTCAGGGCATGAAGTCTCAAGCTTGAATCCTCAGACACTCATTCCCATGGAATGAGGCGATAGACATATAGAAATTGAAGGTGTTAGAAAAACCAAAATTATAAGAATTTCAAGGAGGATACTTTATAGCCACTAGCACTTGGGACTAGAACAAGTGCTCTGCATTCCTGAATTGGGAAAGTGTATTGAAATTGCAGACAGCTGGGCTTCATACCAAATGTTTGCTCTGAGTACACAAGTAGAAAAAAATGTGCTAAAAGAGGTAAATAGAATATTACTGATCTTTTGCTAATGAAACAAAAATAGAGTGAAGAAAGGACTAGTAATGAACAATGAACACGAAATCTGACATATCTAAATATTAGTTTAATAACATTGATAATTTAAGACTTTTTACATTAGTGTAATCCATCAAAAAATATTGACTGAAAGGTGACCTATGCTGAATCTTTTTTCAAGAAATTTACAATATGATGTACAACACTGTTATATAAATAGCTATGATGTAATGACCTCATTATATTCTATAATAGAGGAATGGAAAACAGCTATTAGTTCTCACTAGAGAAATTAAGAAGAACTTAATTAAATAATCATTTAATTTGGACTTTGAAAGATGAGTAGAATTCTCATAGATTTGATTATTATGTGGAAGAATTCCAGGTATGGAGAAACAATATTATCACAGGCATGCAGACCTAAAGATCATTGGCATTATTCTGGATTGAAATGTGTCCTCCAAAAGTTCATGTGTTAGAAAGTTGATCCCGGTGCAACATTGTTGAGAGGTGGACCTCTGGGAAGTAATTGAGTCACAAAGCCTCTGCCCATATGAATGGATTAATTAGTTATCATGAAAGTGGCTTTGCTATAAAAGCAAGCTCTCTGGTTAACTTGCTGTGTCTCATTATATGATGCCCTCTGCTATGTAATATAATGCAGCAGAAAGGTACTCACAAGATACTACGCAGGTGGTGGCACCATTCTCTTGTACTTTCTAGTTTCCAGAACCATGAATTACATTACTCTTATTCTTTATAAATATCCCAGTTTCAGATATTTTTGTCATAGCAACCAAAAATACACTAAGCCATGCATGTTCATACAAATACTATATGCAGTAGGGTAGTACCATCCAGATGTATCAGAGTAGATGGTGGAATATAACCCAAGAAATGCTATTATGCCAAAATAAGTTAAATTTTAATGGTAGAAATCCTTCTATCCAGTGTTAACGAGTTTATCTAGGGAGAATGAACTCATTAACATAGCTTTGAAATCGGAAGCTATTGTAGAGTTTTGAGTTGAACATTTATAGTGTCTGTAATTTGTGTCCAATATGTATGTCAAATCATTGAACATATTGTGCTAAATTAAAAGAAAACATGCTGTATACTAAATGTGAGGTTCAAAACAAAGTGGCTTTTCCCCCTAATCACCACAGAAACCTCATTAGGGCAAGTGTTGTTAATTATACTGTGCAATCAAGGGAGCCCAGAGGGTCAGAGAAGGCAGCAGTCTATTCATCTATTGTCTGTTAGCTGGCAAGTAACAAAGCCAAGACTCAAACTCAGATTCCCTCTTACTACAAATATCATGCTTTACATCACGGACTTGCCTGTAGAGAAGTTGAAAGAAAAGTGAAACAACAATACCATGAGTATCCTTTCAGAGAGAGGTTCTCAATGTCCCAGTGGGTGGGCCCTGAGCATCCCTTCTAGTATTCCATAAACTATGGCCAGTAGAGTATGCTGCCCAACAGCACTTGTGCGGCCTCATGTAACACAGAAAGCTGAGTCACTTGCAGTGGCCCTCCCCTCTTTACACAGGGAAATTCAAACAGATCTTCCAGTATGCTGTGTGAAGCTCAATGGAATGATTGGACTTTATGAATGTTCCATTTTTTATGCCAGAAGAAACAAAATCCTTCTTCATAGCATTTTGTAATCACTACAATAAAATAAAATATGAAAGCCTATATATATATGTTAGATTAGCAAGCTATTTTTTTAAGTGCTCAAAACAATCAATTCGAGTTTTTGTATTTTCAGAAATCTTGGCCTTAATTGTCTAAATATTTTATCTTGAGGATAAATAGTTCTTTACTTTACTCTTTTTAACAGACAGGGCTAATCAGCATACCACAGCAGGGAGAGGATATACACTGAGATGGAAAAATTAGGTAGTTTAAAAAATATGTCAAGTAACAACAATTTTAAGTAGCTATTAGCTGAGATGGCACTTCTTTGCATTTCAGCAACAATGAATTTTAAAAACAGGTTCCTAGATATGTGCATGCATATTCTTTATAATTGTGCAGGTGTGTGTGTGTGCATTTAAAATGTTTGAATTTTTATGTATTTACTTTGACTTTTTTTGTGTGACTGCACCCAAGTGATACAGTGTCACTCCATTTATTTTTCTTTTCAGAGTGATTTCTGACTTATCTTCACCAATAGATCAATATTTCATTCTTTCTGATTCAATTGATGGGAACAGCAAAAGACTGGATGATCAATATTACCTTGTTATTTTTAAAAGTAGAAAGTGTGCCATTGTGTTTTACATTGAGAAGTGTACAGGAGTGGGAATCTTTTCTGTTTCTATCCTACGTCCCCCCTTTTAATACATGACCTCATGGGCATAATTAATGACTTCCCATTGTACTTAAAACATAAACCTTAATAGGACCTCCCAGGTCCTACTTACATGATCTTGCCCTTATCTTTCTGATCCAAAGTCCTTATTTTCCTTCCCTTCCTTGGTGCTCCTTGCACATGTGATACATCTATTCAAAGTTACTATTTTCTTTGTTTGCCCCATTCTTTATCTAAGTAAGAAGTTTCCTATTATGACAGAATGTTAGAATCACCTGTAAGTTATTAAAAGTACAAATATCTGAGCCCATCATTAGACATTTTGATATAAATTATTTTTAACAGAGCCTATGTGTCAGTTTTTAGAAGCCTTGTAGTTAATGATAATTTGCAATCAGGGTGAATAAATTCTGCACCAGATCTTCAAATGGTGGATTCAGGACTCTAGGCAGATAACTTCCCATAGAGACCTTTCTTATATCTGAATGGAGAAAGCCCACTCTTTTCCCCCAGTTCAAATCTGGTCTTCTGGAAATTTTAACCAACTTATCTGTGCCCCAATGTTTTACAAAGTCCCACATGAAAAGCAACTCCATAGCCTCTACCAATACACCCTCTTTCTATCTATAGGGTTAAAAAATTGGGGGGTTGGTAAGGGACACATAAAATGTTTCCTTCTAGCCCCCCCCATTTCTTTCTCTTCCTGAAGTGCACAAAAGCACATTTCTAAGGGCCCCTTCTCTGTGCATCAGGCATATAATATAGTCTTTGAAGTGAGAATATACTGAAATACAACAGTCCTACTAGTGTAATATGAGATCAGGCTTATGTTATATACAAACACAAACACATCAATAAATGCATAAAATAAATAAATACAACTATATACATATATAATTTGTATATATATATACAAATTTATACATGGAAGTATAAATTGTATATGTGTATGTATATATCATATATCCATATATATTCATATATGTGTATATATGAATATATATGTGGATATATAGTGTATATATGTAGATATATACAAAATATCATACAGACAAAATTCAGTGTCATAGATTTAAGATTAATTTGCCTTCTACTAGCACTTAACCTCTTGGAATATCAGTTTCTTCATCTTTAAATGCATAATTTCAGTAGATCCATAGTATTTACAAATTTAATGTTCATGGTGTCAGCCCTGTGCAAGTGACCATGAAGGACCATGACATGTGGCGATTTGTAACTTTACTCAGGCATGAAATTGAGGGTCATGTACTAGGGGACTGTTGTACAGAAATGAGTCAGTTAGCTGGAGCATGAGCCTTGTTAACTGCTCACCAGGCAAGTAGCCACGTAGTTTGTTGTTTTCTGCTTGACCTGTATACACAATAATCCTCCTGGAGCAAGTAAAAAAGGAATGTGTAGCTTTGGGAAGAAACACAAGTTGCCCGTGTTGGAGGGACACAAATGACCAAAACACATGAACATGTTCAGTCTAATGTTCCCTAATGAAAAGCAGAAGTCTTCAATACTTTCTCTTACGAATGCCCTAAAACAACTTTTTGTGCCCCCTACATATTTTTAAGTTGATATCTAAAATCTTTTGTCATAAGTTTAAATATTTGAAAAATGATGCAATTTCTAGCATGCTATAAATATTGGCAATTTTAAGTAAAATCATTACATCATTATTAAATTGGCTTCAAAGGCTCCAGTTATCATAGTGACTTGATGACTACCATTATCTATTACAAAATACATGAACAAGCTCTTTTTAAGAGAAACTTAAATCAGTTTTACTCCTTAAAAACATATTTCCATTCCACTGAGCCCACATAATTTTCATGTTAATAACATATTTTATGTCTGAGAGTCTATTATTGATCACCCTATCATGTTTCTTTGTAATATAAATGTATTTCTTTAATTTTTGTTTTTTTGTAAATTTCCTGGGACCATAAAGTTCTGTTTAAAAATTTTTTGAGTTAAATTTTTACTACAATTTATGGTAGAATGCAAAAGCAGCAACATAAGCATATTATAAATTTTGTCAAATTGCCATTAACATGAAGTAAAAATTTATTGGATTAAGTAAAAATACATGAAATGTTTTCTGTGGATGGACATGGCTTGCTATTAGATGAGCCAGATCTAGCATTGAATTCTATTCCTATTTTTGTTTTTATAGTTGGGAGTGCTAAAAAATGTTGCCCACATAAAAATATAGATGGAAATGAAAGTAGTTTATTATATTAATGACACAAAATTTTTGAACACTTTCCAAGCTATATATCCTAGTGATTTATCATATGAAAGTTATTTTAATGATATATCAGCCAACAACTTAATCAGAATCTCCTTCAATTCTGTTGAAACTCAGCAATTGGAAAGTATAGGACTTGTACAATGATTTATTGCCCACTAATTTAGATCATTCACTTTCCCAACACCTATAACAATATATCTAGTATTTGATACTAAGAGATATTTTAACCTCAGCCAAATGTACCACAACTGACATTAGGAATAGGTAAAAGGTACACTTTTATTAAGGGAAAGAAGAATAATCATGAAAAAGAAAGTTAGAAAGAAGATCTGTTTGAGAAGTAAGCTCTCAGGTAAAACAAAAGGAAAAGTATATATAGAAGTTCGGCATGCAGAAAGTCTTTTCTGAAACTATGAAAGTACCACATACCCTTTGGGACATTTCCTCCTTCAGTCTACAAGTTAAATATCAATAAGGTATACTTTAATTATTTTGTATGTAGCACTCACTCTGTATTTGTATGAAAAATTTTAGTACTTTGAATTTTATGGCTGAAATATTATACTATTTGGGATTCTAAACTTTGTCATCCCTACAAATGTCAGGAAGTATACCTAGAGAATATAAGTCCTGAGTGCCCAACCATAACCCATTAGTGTGAGAGTAAATGAGATAAAAAAGATGGAAGCTTTATCTCAACTGCGATGCACCATTAAAGTGTTATGACATGAAGGAATCCCCCATTGAAAGCGGAGTAACATCTGTCTTGTACCCATGCAATTTGCTGAGTCCTGGGAAGCCATTTAGTAGCTAAAGTATCCAAGGAAAGAAATCTCACTTCAGGACAATAGGCACAGAGGCAGGAAGTCAATATACATCTAGCAAACTAATAAGGAAGAATTCAGATTTTCTTTTGCATAAAAGAATTAAGCTTGTGTTTTTCTGGAACCTGATCTGAGAAACCGAGCCAGTCTGTGGCTAAAGATCAGTGCTTAAGTAGAATACCTGTTCTCTGGAAGTTCATTTAGTTTCCCTGATTTTTTGCATCTCTATCTTTGTTTTATGTTTTTCTTGTGACTTTCTTGTTAAGTGTGTTTTCACTGAAGTAGAGGAAAATGTTTTCTATCCTTTGAAGCCCGTATTATGTCCAAGATCAGAGTGCCTCAAGAGAGCAGACCCAATAATCTTCTAATTGGCTCTGCATTTCCTCTCTCATCCTATTCCAACCCATTCTCCACACAGCTGCACAAATGAGCTTCTGAAAATGAAAATATAATACATTCACTCCCTTTCTTAAAGCCTCCTAATGGCTTTCCACACTGCATTTAGGATAAAGCTTAATCTGTTATGTGGCCTAAAGCAGTGTTATGTTGGAATTGGCTTATACAGGCCCACGAAGGCCAACTGTTAAATTTTGTGAGCTGATTGTTAAATACTGTCATGATTGCAATTAAATTATGTAGCCCAGATAACTAAGTAAAATCACATAAAATTTAGGTAAGACATGGTACAATTAAGTAAATCACATGAAAATATAAGTAAAAATAGTCAAAACTCAATGATTCTTAATTATTTTATATTTTTTCTTGTTTTTGATATTTATTTACATTTAATGCACTTGTGCACTGGCAATTCTACACATTTATTTGCAACTGCGTATCTCTCTGCAATTCTGTATCTGCTGGCTGTTAGACATTAGTTTTGTGGATTTATACCAAGGAAGTTGGCCACACCACAAATCAAGCCTTTTGTCTATAGAGCTAGTTGCTGAGTATTTTCTAGCACATCACTTGTAAGATATGACTTGAACCTGGATCATAGTATAAGAAGGCCAAGTTGAATTACTCTTGAATACTTCTCTCTTTTCGCATTTCCTGTTCATTAGCACTCCCCCAGATAATAACTTCAATAATTTCAAATTGATGAAATTTAAATTGATGAAACTTGTACTAATTTACTTAATCTTTCAAAGTATGTTCTTTAAGCATTCTTTGCCCATTATGTCTTATAAGACTTAGCACAAAACTCCCACCTCCTAAGAACTTTACTTTTGACCTTGAGAAAGACACTTGTGTATTTTCAACTTTAATTTACATGCCTTAAAAATGGATTAATAGTCTTTGAGTCTGCTGTTTCATAGTGTCAAATGAGATTCCATTAAATAAACTTATCATTTATTTTATATTTATTTATCATGGCAGAGGCATTATCATATCTATTTTATAATATTAACTCTTGAGGAGGGTGAAAACTCTAAACCATGCCAGAGAAGAAGACACTGTTGTCAGAACAGAGAAGGGCTGATGAGGCAAAAGATGCTTAGGAAGGTAAAGTTCTGTTAACTTGAACTAACCTGGTCAATTTAATTGATAGTTTACTAAAGAGTAAAAGACAAAGACAAAGTCGGTAGTTTGATCTGTTGTTCTATTGGAAAATCAAAGAGAAAATAGATGCAAGCAATGTGGTTTGTATTTGAAATGTTGAATCATATTTTTTAATTTTTATTTTGAATGGGAAATAATTATATCTATTTATGTTGCATAACATGATGTGTGCTTACATTGTGAAATTATTAGATCAGGCTAATTAACAAATTAATTAAATTGTATATATCCTTTTTGTGATGAAAACAGTTAAAATTGACTATTTTAGCAATTTTTTAATATAAGATTCATTTTTACTATAGTCACAATTTTGTGCAATAGGCTATTAAAGCTTATTTCTTCTAATTCAGGAAAATAAAAAGAACTTTACTTTTCTGTCCCCAGACACTAGGAAACTTTTACTTCTTCATTAAATATACAGTATTCCTGACAGTATTATCTGTTCACAATTGTTATTTTGTATATGCACTTTGTAGTCTTTTGAACTACATAGTAAGTTATTTGAAGACAAGGTGTTATTTAAGTAGCACTTAGGAATGAACAAATACTCAAATATTTTAAGATTATTATTTCCTGGGTCCAATTGTTATATAATATCTATAAGACTTTTACCAACTACATCAAAGGATATGAAAATTAAATTATCTTCTTTTCAGCACTGCAGTAATAAATATTTTACAATCATAATTTGTCAATTGACCTTCAGATCTTTGAGAAGAGTTAATACTTCAAAAGTGCATCAGGAGTAGGAATATGCATCATTTCACAAAAATTTACTACACAAATTTTCATCAGGACTTTAAGAATGGAATTTGAAAGAGAAAGATTTGTGTGCACTGATGGGGACTAGGGTTTTGGCTAACTTAAAACCAAGATTGCTTTTAATCATTCTTTAAAACAAACAAATAAACAAATAAAATAAAATCCAAGCAAACATTAAATACACTAACTCCAAATATAAAGAATATTTAAAATATTAATATGGCCATGATCAGTTTCTGGGTCAAAACATGGTAAGTAATATGAACATTTGGGATTCATTTAGGAGTTAATTCTGAAAGTGAGAAATTGACCAGAAGGTTTAGGATTTATCTACATAAGTACATGATAAGAAGATGGAAAGTGAAAGGACTGTCTCTTCATCTACCCAATAATTGTCTTTGTATAGGATGAAAATTTCTGATATCTTACAAAATTTAAAAAAGATATTTTGACACACCAATATAATATAATATAATATAGTATAATATATAATATATTTTTGACATTCTATAATATTTTTACCTACATTACTGACTGCATACTCTATTATTTGCTCTTTATAGGGAAATGATTTTGTAATATTTTGTATAGTGAGAAGGCAATGCTAACCCAATCCTTTCTCTGACACAGTTAATCAAGTTTTAGTTTTATTGTAGATAATTGGCATGCATAAAACATGTGACTTCCCACACAGATATCCTCCCTGTTTGGGGGATAGCTACAGATTTGTGTCTTGCAAACAAAGGGATTCTGATACATTCTTTTGTGCTTAATTTCTGTCAAAAAGAAAAAGCAATTGTATGGTACATTTAGATTATTATATGCTGCATTATAAAACACATTCCTGCTGCAGGGAACTTCTGTTTTATCTAAATCAACTTAACCCGTCAAAGTTTGGAAGAATTTTACACGAATTGATCTCTGTTCCCATGTATTTCGTATCTGGTTTTACCCTATCTCATCATCTGGTATTACATGTTAGTAAGACATGTTGTAATGTACCCACTGACCCTGCACTTTCAAGGTGTGGCGCAGAGGGCAGAAATATTCATGGAAGTTATCCTTACACCAGAGCTTTTCATGAAAGTTTCCACAGACACTATATATTCCACTAAATCTAAATTAAACCGATTTACAAGTTAACTTCTCCATAGATGGACCTATGGAATCTCTAAGGCTTAATGGAAGCCTGATGAAATTGTAAGATGATCTTAAACAATCTCTTGGACTACCCAACATTTGTGAATTTTACAAAACCACATGTCCATTGTTGGTATTCCTTGTAGGACATTGGAAGAAGTTAGTACATGTGAGAGGCTATGAAGGTTATGCCTCATTAAACTTCTTAGAGAATCTGTGAACAGTTTAGTAGGTACTGCCAGGAGAACACACTATAAAAAATTCAGAAAGTGCACCATGGCAAATAGGAATTATCTGCATACTATCAAAACAAGCCCAAGATTCAGATATGAAATCCTAGTGTGGATGAAGATAATCTAAACAAGGAACAGAAAACCTGTTTCTCCTTCAGAATTTCCACCTCAATAAATGAAGAATCTTGATTTCACTCCCTTCTCACTACTGTCACCTGCCTATTTAAGCCCTATGTACTATACTTTCAAATCAAATTTTAAAATCTACCCAGTTTTCTCCATCTGAATAATATTAACTTTGGTCATGTCACTATACCTGTTGATTTGCATCAGCCATATGCCTGTAATCAGTACCTAAAAGATCTCATTATTCTATATTTGCCCCAATACCACATCTGTACTTTACTCCCCACATAGAAGCCAAGGTGACCATCTAAAAGTATGAATCATACAGTACTACTTTACTGTCTAGAACCTTCAAATAGCTTCACATTGCCATAGGGATGGCATAATCTCTGTGTTATGGTCTACAAGGATCTACAAAATTAGATTCCTATTTACCTTTCTATCTCTTGTCACTTGCTCTTCACATTTCTCTGTCTCATGCAGACTCCTTTTGCTCCTCTAGTTTGTCAGATTCACTCCTGCCTTGAAGGCTTTGTATTAGCTGTCCCTCTTCTTTAAAGTTGCAGCTCCTGACCTTTTCCTTGGCTGACTTTTTTTTTTTTTTTATCAGCTAAAGCTTCAGATCCTGTAAAAACTATCCTGTAAATAAATTCTCCCTCTAAGCAGTTGGAATAAAGCTACCCTCCTTAGTTTTTGTAATATCTATTATTATATACTTTTGCTTGTTCTCTCTTCAAATAATATATATAATCCACAGGAACAAGAAATTCATAGATCTTAGGTCAGTGATTAATCTATAGTTCCTAGAATAGTTCCTTGCAAATGCTAAGGACTCAGATCTACTTGGTAAAAGTATTATAAAGAAAGAGATGGGAGAAAAGGCTAGCTCTGATGCATGGGGAATGGTGAACCATGGAGTAATGACAATGTCAGGGCTGCAATTACAACATCCTAGGAAAGAAATTGGGAATAGGCCTCAATATATTGATCAACATTGGACAGTCCTTTCTAAGATTTACATTAATCTCTTTCAGGATCCTGAAAAATTCCAAATGCCAAAGAGACTAGGCAAAAAGGAAACCAAAAGATGCCTGCCTTCTAAGGGACTCTGTAGAGGAAACAACAACGTATCATGTGGATCAAAAAAGTGTCCAGCTTTGTCATTCCTGAACATAAGCCTACCAGCTATTAATTTCAGGGTGCAGATGATTAGATGGTGCCCATTATCTATTACTTCTAGTAGAGGTAAAGATGCCTCTGCTCTGAAGCTGGGGTGATATTTATTCTGAAAATTTATAATGAGGCAGATGGTGGTTATCTTTCAACTTGGTAGTTCAAAATTGAAGCTATCACACTAGATTCTGTTGTCAAAATATTTCTACTGAAATACTTGATTTTGCGTGAGTGGTTAATGAATTTCCTAACAGATGTCATACCGTATAGAATATTAGGTCATTTGTTAATTGTGAACTATCTAAAACGTGCTGTTGATTAATTGATTTTCAATTTTCATTCAGATATTTTGACCAGTCAAGAGTGTTTTTATCCAACCCTGATCTTCCCTGTTATGCTGAGCCATTTGTAACGAGCAATTCTGACTATCTACAAAACGAGATATTTCTTATTCCCTCATTTCTCAGAATCTGCCAGGCAGTTTCCTTAGGAATGCAGTAGAATCTTTTCCTAAATGTGTGAGACTGAAGTTTTGAAGCCAGGCATTGATTATTTCTATTTTTCAACACTGGTGGATTTTATTATAACAAGAGGATCACATAATTATTTTCAGCTCATCTAAGTAATGTCAGAATTTCATCTTTTCTCCAAAGCAACCCTTTGAGTTGGGTAGTAGTCACATTAAAATATGTACAGCGCCATCTTTTGATGGCAATTGCTTCCAAAAAAAAAAATTACAATTACTGACATTCATCCTTTTAGCTTCTGAAAGCTTTTTTAAAATGATGGCAATCTGTGGCTCTCTCAAACATGGGACTAGCATTTTCCCCCAGTCATCCCATCATTTGCATTTTGTTGTTGTATTTAGATGAGACCAGCTGCCTTGTGATCACTGAAATGTCAGGGAAAAATCATTTTCCACAAGAGAGAAAACTTAAATATTTTTGGAGACAAAACTCCCACGGAAATCTGAAAAAAATCTAAAGAAGTGATTTTCTGCTGTATGTACATGGGTGACTGTCATTAAAGTAAATGGCTGTTACAGATGGACTGACAGGCATGCCTGCCCAGAGAGTTGCTCCCTGTGTTCTTGCCAGTTTATGTTGTAGAACAAAGACACAGATAATGGCTGTTGGTTTTAAAAGGAAAAACAAAAGATGCAAAAACAGTCGCAGAAACTAAGGTAGAAATGCTTTACACACAGCTACAGACAAATGAAAGAAGATCTCTGCGCATTATTTCTCTCAATTTCAAAAGTGAAGATAGGATTGAATTTTTTATGCCCCTTTCAGTTAGAAAATTCTATGATTTGGTATGTTGTTATGAAGTTATCACAGTGTTCAGCATCTTAATTGTGCCAAATAGAAAAACTCACATAAATGAATGCCAAGTTCTCATCACATCATCAATTAGAAAAACAATTCCCCTCTCATAGGAGGAGCCAGAAAGACAATTCCAAGAGAGCTAGGCATTCCTTTTTATGAACCTACAAAAAGTGCTGGGGGTGATAAAGCGAAAAAATATATATTTTTTTACAAGATAAAATTTAAAGCCATACAATGTAAGATATATCTAGTTGTTTCAAATACTTATATTTATATAGACATTTATATTATTTAATTATTTTGTATTTCTTAATAAGAATCTATAGTTTGTAAAATGTTATTAAAATACATGCAAGGACATCTTTTTCTAAGACCGTTAAGATGACTAACAAAGAATTTTCAATATGTAAATCCCCATTTGAAAATTGTTATATAATTAAAAGTACATGAAGATTTAATTTGTATTCACAATTACTCATGTATTCTTTTCTTGCTGATCTTCTTTCACATAGGAAATTACTCCATCATTGGCAAACATCAGGAAAGAGTTATAGTTTGTAAAATAGGAGAAAAAACTGATTTCTCAGATAAAAAGAGGAAAAATTGTAACATCTTTAGAGGTTAAGAATGATCACTCTTGGCTGTGTTGTGTTATATTAAGCAGTATTACTACGAACATGTAGACATTCAATAAATATTATTTGTTCATCAGAAATACTTATTAGGTGCCTTATTATGCATTATATGTGGGTGTAAGGTCAGGAAAAAAATTCTAGCAATATATATACTCCAAAACAATGTCTATGTCTGTGTGTGGTTATTACATAAGGAGATTGTGTTTGGCCGTGGTAGTGCCTAACATGCTAGAATTTATATATCCAAGTAAGCATGATCTTCAAAGAACTCCTTTGGAAAGTAATCTTCCAAAGATGCTATTATTTTTCTGAACACTTCTGGAACTTTTAAAAATTTCTTTCCCTGGCAGTTTACAAATTATACTTTTTGGGAGGGGGGATCAGATCCTAAGCACATGTTTTATTATCTAGTCCAATTTCCAAATTTTTCTCCAAGAGAGTATAGTTTAGCTTCAGAATCAAACACAAAGAATGGCTTTTGATACCACTGAAAATATTTAGAAAAATGTAAACTCTGCTATGAAGATGACAGCAAATCAGTTTCCCAGATGGCTTATCAGCAGAGTCCCACAGAAACCTGCTGGAGGGACTACTTAGACCAAGTACCATACGTCCTAACATCGTAATGTCAATTATATCATTCCATAGTCACATTGTAAACCAATGGTTTCCCCAGAGATGCCTAAAATCAGACAGAATGACACTGTTCAAAAGCAGCAATCTTTCAAAATGAATGTATGAGAAATTAGATAACTCCCTTGCCACCAAGCAATGTTGATTGTCATCATTCCTGTATTAGTCAGGATCTTCACAGAAAGTCAAAGTCACACTCAGCTGGGGTTTTTGAAGATAATCTAATGAGAAATTACAGGAAAATGTAAAGGATTAAAGAAACCAACGAGAAATGTTAAGGCACACTTGCCCTAGCCAGCCTGAGAGGCTGTCACCATCTGCAGACCTGCCTAGGCAAGAGGAGAACATATGCAGGTGGAATTGAGTGACAGCTGGGCTTTGGAAGAAGGGCAGGCCCATAGAAGCTAGAGGTGCACAGCTGTATCCTTGATGTAGGCCAGCAGAGGGGAAAGAAACATTTCAATCTATTTCTCCTCCCATCCTCGAATCTGCAGGTGTTTTCCATTGGCCAGACTGGAAAGGAGACTGGGTGAGATCCTGATGAAAAGTCTAGGAAGGTCAGCACTTGTAGAACAAGGAACAGAGCACAGACATTCAGAGAATGGATCAGAACTGGGAAGGGGAAACTGACCTTACAATACTAAGATTCTATTGTTTGCCCTTTTTATTTATTTTTATTTCTTCTCCTCTTTATCCATCCTCTTCCTCTTCTTTCTCTTGTCTTCTTGGTACTGGTGATTGAACCCAGTATTCTACTCCTCAGCTAAAACTGGCCCTTTTTATTTTAAAACAGTCTTACTAAGTTGCTGAGGCTGGCCTTGAACCTGTGACCCTCCTGTCTCACCCACCCAAGTACTGGGATTATAGACATGACATTATAGCCAGACCAATGCACCAAGCTTTTGTCATTTTTAATTAATTAATTATTTCTTCCATCCATTTAAATAGTTAATCTAGGTTTTCCTATACCAGGAAACTACTATATACCTATACCAGGTACTACTGGGGGTTATGAAAGTTAATTGATTTAGTCCTTATGCTCAAAAGATAAATATTAGCCATGCATGGTGGCGCATGTTTGTAATCCAAGTACTTGAGAGGCTGAGACAGGAGGATCGCAGGCTCATAGCCAATCTCAGCTACTTAGTGAGGCCCTCCACAACTTAGTGAGAACCTGCTTCAAAAATAAAGAATAAAAACAGGGCTGGACATTTAACTGGGAGGTAGAATGGCCCTGGGATCAATCCTCAGTAACAGAAAAAAAAATTTACACAAATAATTATGACAGGGAGCAGAATAGGGCTTGGAAATGATAATGTGACTAGCATGTCCTGAGTGTCACCTTTCTTGTCATGTAATATCAAAAATATAAACCTTGATATCCAGGTCCTCAGTGTACTTGGTAGGAAATCCAATCTCTTCCCTCAAATTATCTTTCTCTGAATATTACCATGAATCCCTAGTGCTTTTTACATGCATCACTCAAATACCCATTCAGTTCTCCTTTTGACTAATTCTAAAAAAATACTGTTTTAAGCTTCTGAAAGTGAAGACATAGGGAAGAGTCCTTGCATGTATAATAGGAGCTGCCGGATGTGGCTCTGCAGTCTCCCTGTTCCAGGGCTAGCTCTTCCACTAGCCCTCTACTCTGTTGCTTACCAGAGCTCTAACACTTATGTAGGGAAACACCCCCCTTTGTTAAATGACCTTGGACCATCATTCCCTGTGCCTTTCACTGCAATTTCCTGTGATGTTAGTGAACTTCTTTGGATTTCCAGCCTCCACATAATCTACTTCCTAGATACACACCCACATACACAAATAAATCTGCAATAAACTTGTACTTATAATGGCAATTATCTAGTGCCCTTATTTCTCTTGACTCAAAAGCAGATTTCCCTTCTCAAAGAACCCCATATCAGAAGCAATTCCCAGAGTATATCTCTTGGGCCCATAGTAGCACTGTTGCTCTCTCCATGCTTGCGGTTCTCAAGTATTCTTGTTAGTGCAAGACCTAAAAGAGTGCCCCAAAGTCATCCCCTCAGATATTTGGCATTAAATATTTTTCTTTAGAAGTTTAGAAAGTTACAAAAAATACAGTTATTGATACTTTGCAAATATTCTCATTTTAACATAAAGCCATGGACTTCCAATTCTGGCCATGATACATTCAGTTATATTGGATTACAAAAGCAAATAATTTTGATTCAGCCTGTCTTTCACCCTGTTGAAATTTTCTATTCCAAATAGTAATATTAAAGAATAAGACCTAAGCAGAAAGCATCAGTCTTTGCTGAGGAAAAATGTATCTTTCTGAATCCATAATGAGAAGAGAAAAAGAAGGAAAATAATTAATATTTATTTTTTATTCGTGCATTGTAATCATACATCTTTTTTTTATTGGAGCATTGCAATCATACATCTTTGTTAGGTCCAAGCTGATAAAGGCATACATGCACACATCTCTCATTTAACCCTTCCCCAATTCCTGCCCTACTCCCCCCACCCCTTCTTAAGTTCAGTTTAGTGATTGACTTTGATATGATTGTGAAAGTACATCATGTGCATTAGGGTGTTTCCCTCCCATATCCCATCATCTTCAGTTAAGTCACCTTCTTTGCTCATCTAAGGTTTTTACTTCTTCATCTGGAATCCCTCTTATGTCCCACTTTCTCCCTAGCTTCTGCATATTAAGGAGAGCATACGATTTTTTACTTTTTGTGACTGATTAATCTCACTTAACATGTTTTCCCGTTCCATCCATTTCCCTGCAAATTACATGATTCTATTTTTCTTTATGGCTGAGTCCAATTTTATTGTGTACATATCTCATAATTTTGTAATCCATTAATCTGTTTATGGACATCTTGGCTGGTTCCATAGTTTGGCAATTATGAATTGTGAGGCTATAAACATAGATACACATGCATTGGTCTGATAGTTTGGTTTCCATTTTTTTGGGTAGATACCCAGAAGTGGTATTGCTGGTTCATATGATAGGTTCATTCCCATTTGTCTGAGGATCCTCCATACAGTTTTCCAGAGTGGTTGCACTAATATGTAATCCCACCAACAATGTATTAGGATTCCCACTTCTCCACACCCTAACCAGCATTTGTTGTTTGTGTTTTTGATGATTGCCATTCTAATTGGGGTTAGGTGAAATCTCAGGATAGTTCTAATTTGCATCTCTCTGATTGCTAATGATGTTGAACATCTCCTGATATATTTATTGGCCATTTGCATTTCTTCTTTTGTGAAGTGTCTATTTAGATCATTTGCCCATTTTTTATTGGGTTATTTGTTTTCTTAGCAGTGAGTTTCTTGAGCTCTCTGTATATTCTAGATACTAATCCTCTAGTGGAGGAGTAGCTGGCAAAATTTTTCTCCCATCCTACGGGCTCTCTGTTGAAGTTCTTGATAGTTTCTTTTGCTGCACAGAAACTCTTCAGTTTAATGCAATCTCATGTGTTGATCTTCCTTTGAGTTACTTGTGCTTTGAGGTGTTGTTGAGAAAGTTTTTACCTGTACCTATGTGTTGAAGTGTTGAATTTTAATGAAGTACAAGCTGGTAGAGGCATACATGCACAGAGCACTCATTTAACCCTTCCCCAATTCCCCCCTCCCCTCTTTCTCATGTTCATCTTAGTGATTGATATGTTTGTGAATGTACATCATGTGATTAGGGTGTTTCCCTCTCCTCCCCCTACAAATCACCTTCAGGTAGGTCATCTTCTTTGCTCATCTAAGGTTTCTGCTTCTTCATCTAGAGTCCCTCCTATGACCCACTTACACTGCCCAAGAATATTCAATTTTACAAACTAAACAAAAGCAGTAAACCACAGATTCAAGAACTCCTATGAAAATAAAGCCCAACAGCATGTTATAGTCAAACTGCTAAATAAAACAAAGTAGGAAAAGAAAGAGAGGAAGGCACTGATTACAATAAAACTGAAAACTAACTTTTCAACAAAGACTACAGAATCCAGAACACAAAGAAATAATATCATACAAACGCTAAAAATAATACCCCAATCCAAGAAACCTGTCAACCTATTTATTCACATCCATAAGAGTGTTAAAAATGAAGGCAAATAAAGATGTCTTCACAGAGAATTTAGAGGACTACACTACAATAAATATTAAATAAAGATATGCTAAAGGGAGTTCTTTGGGAAGAATAAAGATTACTTCAGACAAAAGTATAGAACAGTCAAGAGAAAGGATACCAAGATATAAAATATGTTGGTAAATATACATTTACATGAACTGTTTAAAAACACAAGTAAATAAAAAATTATTTAAAAAGATAAATTAATTTATACTAGATAGCAACAACAAACTGTTCAAAAATTAAGAGAAAGTATGTAATGTAACCATTATAAATTCTTGTACTATTTATGAAGTAGTAAATATGCTGATAAAAAGCAAGCTCTAGTATATAAAGGACAACTTTCATATTCCTCAGAATAATTTCTAAGATAATGGTAAAGGAAGTAATAAACAAGATGCTAACAGAATAGAGTATTTTAAAAGTTTCTGATTAATTCAAAAGGCAAGAAATTATTAAGCAAAGGAGATCTTTTAAAATGCAAAACAATCAATAATATAGCAGGCTTAATCTTGAACATAATGGTAATTGTATTAAATATGATAAAATAAAATTCTAATTAACAAAAAAATTGTCAGCAAGACAAAAACAAAACATAATGATGTGCTATTATAAAAGAAACATTTGAAATGTAGCATAGAGAGCAACCTTTCAACAAAGACAATGATAGGAAAAATATGCTTTGCAAGAACTAAATAAAAGGTAGATAATGTAACCATGTTGATAGTAGGTAAATCTATTTGGCATGCCCTTTAACAACCAGATTTGATTATAAGATCATAAAATACTTTCCTTCTAGAACACCTTACCAATATATTAATAGGATTTTGGTTTAATAACACTGGGCTATAGCAGATAGGACTGCAAGACACAGACAGCTTAAAAAGGAGCTCTTAGGGAAGCCTAAGGACAATAAGAAAAGAAAAACATAAACTGCAAGGACACAATGTTGGGGGAGGACCTGAAGTCTCTAATGCCTACACCTACAATGCACCTTAAGCACAGCCCAGTCAATAGGCAGATTAGCATAAACCTCACACCTTACCTAATTACTTTAATTCTTATTCCTTAATGTATAATGATTACTTTTCAATAAGATATCACAAGGAAATATAGAAAAGAAGGAAAGACAAAAGGTAAAAAGCATCATAATGAGACTCAAATATGTCCCATATTTGGACATTATTGGTTTGGGGTATAATTAATATATTAAGGCCTTAAAAGTAAATACCATGCAAGAATAGATGAGTAATTTAAGCAGAGAGATGGAAGATCTATACAAGAATCTAAAGTAAATTCTAGAAATCAAAAACACTGTCAAAAAAAAGCGTATCAGCATGTCATTCATCAGTAAAAAGAACAGTCAAGAAAAGAAGCAGTGAACTTTAAGGTATGGCAACAAAACTTCTTAGATTGAAATACAGAAAAAAAAAGAATAAAGAAAAATGATAGAATACAAATCATGGGACAATTACTAAATTGTAAAATATGCACAGTGAAAGCCCTAAATGGAGAAGAAAAAAGAAAAGAAGATATGTGAATTAGTAATGACTGAAATTTTCTAAAATGAGTGACAGACATCAAAACTACAAGTTCAGGAAGCTCAGAGAGCACCAAGCATGTTACATACCAAGAATTCTACACATAGGCATATCATAAAGGAAAAACAAAGAGAAAGTCCTTAAAAAGACCAGGGGTGGAAGGTGTGGGAACTGTGAGGTGGGACTGTTAGGTCTGACTGGTGGGAACCAAAAACAAGAAACCCAAAGAAAAGGCACAAACGCAGGCAGAAATACCCCTAATCATACCCCTACCCCCCACCCATAAATTTACCAACTCTGGCCTGGTGTCAAGCCTATCAATCAGAGGAATAGATACTGCTTTTGATCCCCCACCTTCCGAACCCCCATAAAAGCCCCAATATTGTAAGAAATAAATTTCTGACTCCATGAATAAAGCCTGTTCCTTGCTGTTGAGCTATGTTCCTTTTGTTCCTATAATTCCTAACATATAGTGCCAAAACTTGGCCATACTCCAGGGGACCAGCTCCATTTCCCTTTCCCCTCCCCTTCTTCAAAACGTTCAGGCACTGGAAGATCCTTTGCTGATCAATTTCTTGCATTGAATACTGATTATTAATTTGGAATTTGGACCAGTAAGTCCTGCCCCTCTCTACCTTTCTGTTGTACCCAGAAAGACCCTGAAAAAATTCCCCCTCCCCTGTGCTGCCTCTTGCCACTCCCACTGTCACCCTGACTTCCCGGGCCACTGTCACTGTGGGCCCAGGCTGCCCAAACCTCTCTCCCTTTTTCTCTGCCCCTCACTCACTCCTGTACCATCTTGCCCTTATGGAAGGTTATGGGGCCCCAAGGAAACATCTGCTTTATGTGCCTTTTCCCATGCCTGATTTTGCCCCATACTCATTAAACCCAAGCAGTCTTCAAGGGCTCCAGCATATTATTTCCTGCCTTCTGTCTACCCAACTTTTAATTCATATCTATCCTTACAAAAATTCTTTGCCTTTGCCTGGACAGATCCCAATGCCCGACCTATTTAGCAGAATTGGGCTTGTCTAAAGGTCCTGTCATATGTACAAAGGAGACTACCGTGGTGGACCAAAGAGCCATGTTTAAAAATCTAATGGATCAAACCAGAGAGAACAACCAAAATTTCTCTATTATACTTCCACAGGCTATTCTACTAGACACAGGTACCTATAAGTATGTAAAATGACAGTGAAAAAAGATAAATGAGTCTATCTGACCAGGAGGAATCTCTTGGTCTGGAACTTTTTTTTGGTATACAAAATATCAACTTCTATATTTGTCCAAGTTATTCCAAACACCACTTCTGCTCTCTATAGTACTAATCTCTGGACTCATGTGGTAGAAAATGTAATAAACATCCTCTGATATGTTCAAGCCCAATTCAGCTAAACAGGTCCTAACTTCAAATCTAATTGGTCGTGGCCTAACAGATCACAGGGTGCAGAGTCCTTGCAGGGCCTCTGGAGATTGTCCTGCAATTACACCAAACACTTTCTTCCTGTGGAAGCAGAGAGAGAGAGATGCAGACCCAGGACCTGTGGAAAGCACAGAGCCATGGGCCTACACTGGGTCCAGTCCCAGTGACACCCACGACCTGCATAGACAGAGAGTGGCACAGGGATAGGCCCTGTGAGGAGCTCAGAGACTCATATGTGCATCAGGAGAGGCACCAGTGGCACTTGGCGCCTGCACTGACAGAGAGAGGCATCAGGTCAGTGTCCTAATCATTGCAGAAGATCCAAAAGTGGGGCTGAAAACTGAAATCACTACTAGAGGTTACTGAGCAAATGAACTAAGAGGAACTAAGAGGGAAATTCATAGCACTGAGTGCCCACATAAGAAGAACAGAAAATCACCAAATAAATAACCTAACGGTATGCCTCAAAGCCCTTGAAAAACAGGAGCAATCTGACCCCCCAAACAGGAAATTATTAAAATCAGAGCAGACACCAGTGAAGTAGAGAGTAAAAGAACAATACAGAAAATCAACCAAACCTAAAGCTGGTTTCTTAGAAAAGCTAAATAAGGTATATAAACCACTAGCCAACCTAACCAAAAGAGAGAATCAACCCAAATTATTAAAATAAGAGATAAAAAAGTGATATTACCACTGACAGTGTGAAAATCCAACAAAATGGAAAATCTAGAAGAAATTGACAAATTTCTAAACACATACTTCATAAATTGAGTCAAGAAGATATAAAAATTTAAACTTACCAATAGCAATCAAAGAGATTGAAGCAGCAATAAATAGCCTACCATCAAGCAAAAGCACAGGGCCAGATGGTTTTCCAAGTGAATTTTATAAGACCTTTAGAGAAGAGCTAATCCAAATATTTCTCAATCTATTCCATGAAATTGAAAGAAACTAAACTCTCCCAAACACATTTTTTGAAGCCAACATCACATTAATACCAAAGCCAAATAAAGATAGCTCAAGGAAAGAATACTACAGGCCTATATCATTGATGAACTTAGACACAAAACTGATAAACAAAATACTAGCAATGTACATTCAAAACCACATCAAGAAAATTATACACCATAACCAAGTTGGGCTCATTCCAGGGATGTAAGACTGTTTCAAAATACAAAAAACAAACCAGGTAATTCACCACAGAAACAGAACAAAAGACAAAAATCTCATGATCATTTCAATAGATGCTGAAAAAGCATTCACAAAATCTAACACCCATTCATGCTAAAAGCACTGCAGAGAATAAGAATAGAAGGAACATACCACAACATCATAAAGGCAATATACAATAGGCCCACAACCAGCATCATATTAAATGGGGAAAAAATGCAAGAGCTCCCACTAAAAACAGGAACGAGACAGAGATGTTCATTATCACCACTTGTTTTCAATAGAGTACTTGAGAATCTAGCTAGAGCAATAAGGCAAGAGAAGGAAATCAAAGAACCACAAATAGGAAGGGAAGAACTAAAACTCTCTATTTACAGATGACATGATACTATACCAAAAGGCTTATAGAACTGATAAACCAATTCAGCAAAGTATCTGGGTACAAAATCAATCTTAAAAAATTAGAAGCTTTTTTTGTATGTCAATCATAAATCTGTGGAAAAAGAAATCCAGAAAACACATCTATTTAAGATACTTTCCCCCAAAAATAAAATACTTGGGAATAAACCTAACCAAGTAGATAAAAGACCTCTACAAGGAAAATTATAAAACATTAAAAATAGAAATCAAAGAAGACCTTGGAAGATGGAAATATCTTCCATGTTCTTGGATAGGCAGCATAAATATCATCAAAATGGCTATTCTTCAAAAGTAATCTACAGATTTAATGCAATGCACATTAGATTACCAAGGTCATTCCTCACAGACAAATAAAAGTCAGTATTTAAATTTATTTGGAAAAACGAAAAACCCAGAATAGCCAAAGTAGTTTTCAGCAACAAGAACAATGCAGGAGGCATCACAATACCTGACTTCAAACTACACTACAAAGCCATAGTAATAAATACAACATGATATTGGCACAAAAATAGGCACAGACCAATGGAGCATAATAGAAGACTCAGAAACAAATCCACACACTTACATCCATTTTATTTTTGACAAAGAGGTCAAAAACATACACTTAAAAAGAGCCTCTTTAACAAATGGTGTTGAAAAAACAGGTTAACCATATGCAGAAAACAAAACAAAACAAAACAAAAAAACAGAAATAAGTCCCACTTTTTCACCCTGCACAAGAGTCAATTCAAAATGGATCAAAGACCTGGAAATCGAGCCGGGCGTGGTGGCGCACGCTTGTAATCCCAGCATTCGGGAGGCTGAGACCGGAGGATCCGGGTTCGCGGCCAGCCTCAGCTACCTAGTGAGGCCCTCCGCAACTTAGTGAGACTTGGTTTCAAAATAAAGAATAAAAAATAGGGCTGGGGGTGTAGCTCGGAGGTAGAAAGCCCCTGAGTTCAATCCCCAGTACCGCAAAAAAAAAAAAAAAAAAAAAAGACCTGGAAATCAGACCAGAGACTTTGCAGCTACTTGAAGAGGGCATAGGTCCAACTTTTAACACATAGATACAGGTAAAAGCTTTCTCACTAAGACCCCAAAGAGGTAAGAAATTAAAAGGAGGTTCAATGCATAGGATTCCATTAAATCCAAAGAGATTCTGTATAGCAAAGGAACCTATCAAGAACCTTAACAGAGAGCCAAAAGAATGGGAAAAATTTTTGCCAACTACTACTCTGATAGAGGACTAATATCTAGAATATACAGAGAATTCAAGAAACTCACTGCTAAGAAAAAAAAAATTACCCAATCAAAAAATGGGCAAGTGAACTAAATAGTCTTCATAAAAGAAATACAAATGGCCAATAAATGTATGAGGAAATGTCCAATATCATTCGTAGAGAGAGACAAATCAAAACTACCCTGAGATTTCACCTAATCCCAATTAGAATGGCAATCATTAAAATAACAACAACAACAAATGCTAGTGAGGGTGTGAAGAAGTGGGAGATTGTTGGTGAGATTGCAAATTAGTGCAACCACTTTGGAAAACAATATGGAGAATCCTCAGATGAATGGGAATGAACCTACCATATGATCAAGCAATACCACTTCTGAATATCTACCCAAAAGAATGGAAACCAACATATCAAACTAATGCATGCATATCTATATTTATAGGCACACAATTTACAATTGTCAAGATGTCTATCAGCAGATGAATGGATTACAAAACTATGGGATATGTACAAAATGGAATTTTACTGAGCCATAAAGAAGAACAAAATCATGTTATTTGCAGGGAAGTGGATGAAAATGGAATATATTATTCTAGGTGAGATGAGTCAGCAACAAAAAGTAAAAAAAATAAGATAAGCTGCTCTCCCTTATATGTGAAAACTAGGGGAAAAGTGGTTCATAGAAGGGAATCTAGACAAAGGAAAAACCTCAGATAAGCAGAGAAGGTGAACTAATTGGAGGTGATGGGAGGGGGGAGGAAAACACCCATTGCACATGATGTACATTGACAAATGTATCAAAGTCAATCACTAAACCAAACACGAAAAGGAGAGAGGGGGGAAGGAATGGGGTGGGAATTGGGAAGGGTTAAATGAGAGATTTGTGCATGTATGTCTCTATCAGCTTATACTTATTTAAGATGTATGATTTCAATACACCAATAAAAAATAGAGAAGAAAATCAAACCAAATAATACATAAAAATAATTATATCTCACATCCAAGTGAGATTTATTCCAGGTATGCAAAACTGGTTCAAAGTCCAAAAAACAATTAATACAATTTATGATGTCATCAGGCTAAAGAAGAAACATTATGTGATCATTCAGTAAAGAACAATCGACTGACCAAAAATCAATAGATCTAACATCTGAAAACAAAACAAAACAAAACAGAAATTCATGATAAAACTCTTACTAAATTAGAGAAAATTTCCTCCACTTAATAAAAATTAAATCTCCAAAAAGTCTTGTTACATTTTATGTAATAATGAGAAAATAGGTACTTTCCCCAGTGGCTAGGAATATAAAAGGATTGATTTTTTTCCCATCAGTTTTCCCAGTACTATACTACCAATTCTAGTGAATGCAATAAGAAAAGAAAAAGTAGGCATACAGTATGGAAAAGAAAATATAAACTATTTGATTTCAGATATCGAGATTATAGAAGATAACAAAAAATCAAAATCAAAATATTCTTCAAGTAATAACTGATTATAGGAAGGTACAAGGATGAAAAAAGAATACACAAGAGTCAATTATTTTTCTACATGCCAATAATGAATAATTAAGAAATTATAAACACAATGTAACTTGAATCTATGCCAAAAATGATATCCCTAGATATAATTTTGGTAAAATATGCACATAATTTTATGAGAAAAATATTTTATAGCTGATTAAAGAAATAAAAATATATGAATAAATGAGATATTCCATGTTCATGGATTAAAAATAAATTCTTCAATGTGTCCACATTGCACATTCTATTAAGATGGTAGTTCATCTCAACTTCTTCTATATATGTAACACAATCTCAATCAAATCTCAGTAGGTTATTTTGTGGTAATGCATGAAGTTATTCTGAATTTTATGTGATGGTTTCATGAGTGAATTCTACCCAACATCTAAGGAAGAAATGATTCAATTCTCCACTGTCTATTCTAGAAAATAGAAGTAGGATACCCTAATACTTTCTATAAGGCCAGTATTCCACTAATATCAATAGAGACACTGCAACACTAAGGGCCAATATCTGGAACATGGAAGACAATGCTGAGAATGAATAAAATAGGAAGACAAGATAATATGATACTAGTGAAAGAAAGGTCAAATAGATTAATGGAACAGGATAGAGAGCTCTCACAAACCTTGCCTATTGGTCTTTGACAATGAAGCAAATAAATTCAGTGGAGAAGTGATGATCTCTTTAAAATATGATGCTGAATTGGTTGGATATTAATTGAATATATTTATATTACTGGAGATATTCATATTTTACTGGGGATTAAACTCAAGGGCATTCTACCTCTGCGATATTTATCCAGTCCTATTTTATTTTTGAAACAGGTTCTCGCTAAATTGCTGAGGACCTCATTAAGTTGCTGAGGCTAACTGTGAGACTGTGATCCTCCTGTCTCAGCCTCCCAAGTACTGGGATTACAAGCATGCACCACTATGCTCCCCTAGACATCTGTATTTTCAATAAAGGAATCTTGATACAGGTATCATTCTTGTCACAGATGAATGGGTCATAGACCTAAATGTAAAGTGAAAAACAACAAAACTTCTAGAAAACAATGTAACAGAAATGATAGGGACCTTGAATTTCATGAGGGGTTGTTAGATACAACATCAAAAGCATAATCCATGAAAAAAAATTAGACTTATTAAAACTAAAACCTTCCCTGTGACACTATTAGAAGAATAAAGAGAACAAAACACTGATCAGAAGAAAATATTTATAAAACACACATCTGATAAAGAGCTGTATCTAAAATATACAAAGAACCCTTAAAATTCAACAAAAAGAAAATGAACATGTGGTTAAAGAATGGTCAACATATCTGAACAGAACCTTCATTTGAGAAGATACAGAGATGTCAAAAAAGCATATGCAAATGTATTTCTCATCATATGTCATGAGGGAATTTGAAGTTACAACAATGAGATACTATTACTCACCTTTCACTTATTAGAATGGTTAAAACCCAAAACACTGACACCAATGCTGTTGATGGGGATGCAAACTGGTACAGCTACTTTGGAAGACATTTGCATAGTTTCTTACATATGAACATCAATCATGCTCCTTGGTATTTACCCATATAAGTTGAAAACATAGAAATGTTTCTAGCAGTTTTATTCATAGTTTCCAAAGAAGCAGCCAAGATGTCTTTTAGTAGGTGAATAGATAAACAACCTATATATAAGCTATGAAGACATATTAAGGTATAAGCTATGAAGCTACAAAAAGACATAGAAAAAAATTAAATGCTTGTTAAAAGGAAGAAGCCAGTATGAAAAGGCTAGTATATGATTACAAATGTATATCTTTCTGGAAAATGAAAAATTATAAAAATATCAATGGTTCCCAGAAGTGAGAGGTGTGGAGTGGAAACTAATATGTGAATCACAGGTGATGGGGTGGCACTATTCTGTATGGCAATTATAGTTGTAAATAAATTAGATTATTAATTATCAAAGTCCAAAGAATGAGAAAACAAAAAGGAGGGAAACTGAATGTAAAATATAAACTTTTAATTATAACAATGTGCTAATTTTGGTTCATTAATTATCATAAATGTAGCACATTAATGCAATCTGATAATAAAGTAAAGGGGTAAGTATGTGTGTATGTATGTTTGTTAAGAGGAATATATAAGAATTTTCTGCATTATCTTTTCTTTTTTGGAGGGGAGGGAGAGAGCAAATATAAAACATTTTTATAAATGATGTGTATTAAAATTAGTACAGAAATTTCATTAATAGAGAAATTTCATTTTATAAATGGAGAGAATGATACCAGAAACAACAAAAAAATTAAGATGTTGATTTGGTAGATAATAGGAGAAAATAGAAAAAGTCAGTTATCTCTGGAAAAAATGCTATATATTTTTCAACGTGAAGGGAAGAATACCACATTAAATATTACAAAGTCTTTTAAGTTCTTAGTATATTCTACATATTAGTTCTCTGTCAGAGGGATAGCTGGCAAAGATCTTCTCCCATTCCATGGGCTTTCTCTTTAGTCTCTTGATGGTTTCTTTTGATGTGAAGAAACTTTTTAGTTTTATACTATCCCACTTATTAATTCTTGTTTTAATTTCCTGAGCTTTGGGGGTCTTGTTAAGGAAGTTTCCACATGTGCCTGTATGTTGGAGTATTGAACCTCTGCCCTCATCTAATAGTTCACAGTCTCAGGTCTAATTTACAAGTCTTTATTTATTATTTTTATTGGTGCATTGTAATCATACATTTATTAGGTACAAGCTGGTAAAGGCATACATGCACATATCTCTCATTTAACCCTCCCCCAATTACCACCCCATTCCCTCACACTCCTTCCTTCTCAAATTCAGTTTAGTGATTGACTTTGATATGTTTGTGAAAGTACATCATGTGCATTAGGGTGTTTTCCTCCCTAGTGCACATCACCTTCAGTTAAGTCACCTTCTTTGCTCATCTAAGGTTTCTTCTTCTTTATCTGGAGTCCCTCTTATGTCCCACTTTCTCCGTAACTTCCACATATTAGGGAAAGAAGATAATTTTTTTACTTTTTGTGACTGAATAATCTCACTTACCATAATGTTTTCCAGTTCCATCCATTTCCCTGCAAATGACATGATTTTCTTCTTTATGGCTGAGTCAAATTCTATTGTGTGCATATCCCATAGTTTTGTAATCCATTCGTCTGTTGATGGACATCTTGACTGGTTCCATACTTTGGCAATTGTGAATTGTGCAGCTCTAAACATAGATACACATGCATCAGTCTGATAGTTTGGTTTCCATTCTTTTGGGTAGATACCCAGTAGTGGTATTGCTGGATCATATGGTAGGTTCATTCCCATTCATCTGAAGATCCTCCATGCTGTTTTTCCAAAGTGGTTGCACTAGTTTGCAATCCCACCAACAATGTATTAGGGTTCCCACTTCTCCACACTCTCGCCAGCAGTTGTTGTTGTTCATTTTTTTTATGATTGGCCTTCTGATTGGAGTTAGGTGAAATCTCAAAGTAGTTTTGATTTGCATCTCTCTGATTGCTAATGATGTGGAACATTTCCTCATACATTTATTGGCCATTTGTATTTCTCCTTTTGTGAAGTGTCTATTTAGATCCTTTGCCCATTTTTTTTTGATGGGGTTGTTTGTTTTCTTGGCTGTGATTTTCTTGAGTTCATTGTATATTCTAGATATTAGTCCTCTATCAGAAGAGTAGCTGGAGAAGTTTTTCTCCCACTCTGTGGGTTCTCTGTTGAGGTTCTTGATCGTTTCCTTTGCTGCACAAAAGCTCTTCAATTTAATGCAATCCCACGTATTGATCTTTCTTTGATTTGCTTGTGCTTTTGGGGTCTTGTTGAGAAAGTTTTTTAAGTGTGCCTATGTGTTGAAGTGTTGGCCCTATGCCCTCTTCAAGGTCTCTGGCCTGGCTTCCAGGTCTTTGATCCATCTTGAATTGACTCTTGTGCAGGGTGAGAAAGTAGAGGGTTTTTTTTTCCATTTTCCTGCATATGGTTAACCAGTTTTGCCAGCACCATTTGTTCAAAGAGACTGTCTTTTTTCCAGTGTATATTTTGGCCACTTTGTCAAAAATAAATGGACTATAAGTGTGTGGGTTTGTTTCTGAGTCTTTTATTTTGCTCCATTGGTCTATGTGTCTGTTTGTGTGCCAATACCATGCTGTATTTATTACTATAGCTTTGTAGTAGAGTTTGAAGTCAGGTATTGTGATGCCTACTGCACAGTTCTTGTCACTGAGAACTACTTTGGCTATTCTGGGCTTTTTCTTTTCCCAAATGAACTTAAGGACTGACTTTATGTCTGTGAGGAGTGACCTTGGTAATTTAATCAGTATTGCATTGAATCTGTAGAACACTTTTGGGAGAATGGCAATTTTGATGATATTTATTCTGCCTATCCAAGAGCATGGAAGATCTTTCCATCTTCTAAGGTCTTCTTCAATTTCTTTTTTCAACTTTTTATAGTTTTCCTTATAGAGGTCTTTTACCTCCTTGCAACCATACTTATTCCTAAGTATTTTATTTTTCTGGTTGCTATTATGAGTGGAATTGTTTTCTGAATTTCTTTTTTAGTGGATTTATGGTTGGCATACAGGAGAGCTTCTGATTTTTTAAGATTGATTTTGTATCCAGACACTTTGCTGAATTTGTTGATTAGTTCTATAAGCTTTTTGGTTGACTTTGTTGGTCTTTTAAGTATAGTATCATGTCATCTGCAAAAAGATATACTTTTAGTTCTTCTTTTCCTATTTTTACACTTTTGATTTCCTTCTTTCACTTTATTGCTCTACTTCTAGGTCTTTGATTCATCTGGAGTTGACTTCTCTTCAGGTTGAGAGGTAAGGATTTAGTCCCATTTTTCTACAAATGAATAACCAGTTTTCCCAACACCATTTGTTGATTGTACTCCAGCATATGCATTTGACACCTTTGTTGAAAATCAATTGGCTATAAGTGTGTGTATTTGTTCCTGTATCTTCTATTCTGTTCCTTTCATCTATGTGTCTGTTTTTGTGCCAATACCATGCTATTTTAATTACTATAGCTCTGTAGAATAATTTGAAGCCTGGAATTGTGATGTCTCCTGCATGGTTATTATAGCTGAGAATTGCTTTGGCTATTCTGGGTCTTTTCTTTTTCCATATAAAATTTAGGACTTATTTTTCTAAGTCTATGAAGTGTGACATTGGTAAATACTTGAATCAAGAAATGAGCAACTGAATTGATTAGACACCTCACAAAAGAAGAGATACAAATGGCCAATAGATACATGAAAAAACATTCAACATCATTAGCAATAAGGGAAAGGCAAATCAAAAGTATACTGAGATTTTTGTCTAAGCCCAATCAGAATGGCAACCATCAAGAAGTCAAGTAACAATAAATGTTGGCCAGGATATAGGGGAAAAGGAACTCTTCTACACTGTTGGTGGGGATTCAAACTAGCTGCTATGGAGATCAGTGCGGTGATTCTTTATAAAATTGAGAATGGATCCACCATATGATCTCCCTACACGACTCCTGGATATCTTTCCAACAGGCTGAAACCCTAGAACTACAGTAATATATGCCTACCCATGTTCATAGCAGCATAATTCACAATAGTCAAATTATGGAACCAATCTAGGTGTCCATCAACGATGAATGGATTATGAAATTATGGGAAATACACAATGGAATTCTACTCAGCAATAAAGAAGAACAAAATTATGTCATTTGCAACAAAATGGAAGGACCTGGAGAACATTATGTTATGTGAGATTAGCCAATCACAGGAAGTGAAGGGCCATATATTTTCTCTAATATGCACAAGTTTGGAAGTAATTAGAATACAACAGGGACTCCAGATAATGGAGGAGAAACCTCAGTGAAGCCAGGGAGGTGGTCTAAGAGAAGAGTAGGAGAAAGACTGATGTTCATTAATGGAATTATTACCATTGACTATGTGTACATATGTGAATATATCAATGTCAATCTCAGTACTCTGTATTGGAAAAGGGATAAATGGGGAGGCATGGCTGTGGGGCTCACCAAGTGCTGTGTGCATGTATGTCATTGTAAACATGATTTACATTATGATGTGAGATTATAATGCACCGAAAAAGAACATTAAAAATAAATAAGTAAAAAGGAACATAACACAAATAGAATTTAAATTTAACATGCTACATATTTACTTTATAGACTGGCTTATCTTTAAATTCTATTTAACACAGAAAAAAGTGAGAGTTGCTATGCTACCATGCATTGTTAAATTTTCAGTGAGAATGAATATCAATCTATCTAAACACATCTTCTCTCAAAGTAAATAGCATGTTCATTTACTCAGTATTAGCTAATGATCTAGTTTAATGTGGTTGTGAAAGAACATAATGTGGTTAGCAGATTCTTCTACCTACTCCAAGAGCTAGAGTGAAGTTTCCCCATAGAATTGGATTTGGATATTAGGACACAGGAAATGTGACTGCAAATAACTGAGTTACTTTAAACCCTGAAGCAGTTGCTGGGACATCTTAGCCATTAAGTTTATAGATGGAAAAGTAGATACACCATTCACAGTTGCATGCGTAAAGATATGACATTTTTGTCTACATTAATCTCATGGTTCACCTGACATGACTCATTCAACCTCTCTTTCTATTACATGCAAAGGAAGCTAACTAGCCAGACTTCTGATGGTTTTAATATAGATCCACACACTGTCATTGTCTACTCTTAAAAGTCTTGGAAGGAAATAAAAATACTTATTTTTAAGAGGCTAATAGAGGGTATATTTTGAGAATTAACTTCCTTCATAACCTTTGTGATTCAGTAAACATTAAAACGTTACTAGTGATCCCAAAATACTATGCTTGATGAAACATTCCTAACCAATGTTTTTGTCTTCAGGGGCAGTAAAAACAAGTAAATATCAAGGAAATGGAATTATATTTCAGAAAATGCATTGGCTAGAATTATTCAGAATTCCCATCCTCTCTGCCTCCCCTACAAAAAACTGATACTTTATAATATCAGTTTTATAACTGATACATTTATTTTGTTTGAATTACTAAGTAGAATCCAACAAATTAATATGCTCAACCATCTCTGTATTGTTTATTATGTTTTAAATGTCACAAATCTATGTGCTACGATCAATACCCACGGTGAAAGGACAGAGTTATTCTGGTTGTATTCAGTAAGGCAAAAATGACTGGCAGTCTGCCAGTCCTAGCCAAACTAAAGACATCTAACTAGAATTAATAAGATGAGTATCAGTGTACAAGAACAAAAACAGATGATGTCTGAATATATGATGCCTAATATATTATCAAATAGAATAAACATACCACTCAACCTTTAAACAAGTGTAAAAACACTTTTGTATTATGACCAAGAATTTGGAATAGCCAGTTTAGAACATGAAGGATCCCAGAAGATCTTAATCAAAAATTTGAAGTTTCCTTTTAGTCTGAAAGTTGAGAGAACTCTCATTCTTGAACCATGCATAAAGATAATTAATCCTTAACTATGTATGGACTTGAGCTGAAAGAACAAGGTCTGAAGCCCTGTGCCATATAAAAAGTCCCCTTCTCCTTCTTTGCCGATAACATTGCAATTTAAAGATGTTTAAAGTTTGACAGAAACCACTTGATTCCTAAAAACACTTTTAGGTGATGTGCAGTATGGGATGGCCATTCAAGCTTTGTGTGTTTTTAAAAATTACAATAATCTACCTATATAATCTGTTTCTGATGTCTACTGCCACAAACTTGAACAGCAAAAATTTTAGTTGACTTTGATCTCCAAAATGTGACAGATTGTAGGAGGAATCCAGGGCAATATTTAAATTGTAAATAAGAAGACAGTTCACTCTCTAATACACAGAGGGAAATAAGTGATGAAACAATACATATAGCCTTGTAAATGGCAGATGTGTCTGCAGTGGGCAAAGCACACTGTTTTTGTATCCCGGGAAAGGAATAAAAATGTGTCAACAGAAATAGCACTGAGGATGCCCGATGGCAGAGGCAGAGGTATTAATAAAAGTATTCTGCTGCTCATTAAGTAAGTGCATATTAAATTCATGGAATCTAAGAGCTGAAGAAGGGTATAACAATGATCTCTCCAGTTGTTCCCAATCTCTGTAAGAAAAACAACAACAACAACAAAAAAAACCACTGAGAGCTATTTTCCAAAAATGCATCCCTTCCAGTAAACCATGCCTCCTGGAATTCATATCCTTATGAGGTCTGCACTGCTGAATAGGATACGGAACCTCCAGCCCCAGTTTTTTCCACTGATGGATCAGATACGTCACTCAGTTGAGCCCTTCCCAAATACCTAATCCACAAAATTATGTGCAATAAAAGGCAAGTGTTTTTGGAGTCATTTGTTTCCAGCAATAAATAACCAGAATAATGACTTTTTAAGTTCAAATATTTTTTACAGACCCTCATGACCATTGTACTTTTAATACTCATTCCTTGAAAAAACACATGATGATAAGAAGCTACTATTAATTCATCAGTGCTCTTAAGAATCCTAATTATAATAATGATAATTGTAATGACTAAACATTTTTAATGTTGTTTACTTGCAAAGTTCTCTTCTAAGAACTTTCCTTATTTGTACTATTTAATGCTCCTAATATACCCATGAAGAAGGTAATGCTATTAGCATTCTTGTTTTACAGATGAGGAAACTAAGGCAAGAGTGATTAAATAACTTTTTCTATCATCTGGCTAGTAAGGAATTACTGCCTATATTATTCATTATAATAGCTAATAGGTGTGTTTGGTACATTGTAGTTGATAGGCATACAAACATACTTTTATTTACAGTGCTCAGCCCAATGTGCAGTGCACAGCACAGTTATAATTCACATTCACTTTATAAGAGCTCCAGAATCTCCAAGGAACTCATGGACCCCAGTTAGAGATCCATTGAACTAGTCTAATTTTATTTATTTATTTATTTGTTTATTTATTTATTAGAAAGAACTGAGGCACATGAAGTTTAAAGTTGCCCAGATTCACATGCTTAGCAACATAATCAGAACTAGAACCCCTTGATCATAACTTCCAATTAAGTTCTTTATATTAATCTTGGGTAGTTATTAACTACTATTTGGACATTTGATTTTGTGTGTGTGTGTGTGTTACTGGGGATTGAACCCACAGGAATTACACCTCTGAGCTACACCCATAGGTCTATTTTATTTTTTGTTTTAAACAGGATCCTCTGTCTCAGCCTCCCTAGTACTACAGTTACAGACATGTGCCACTACACTCAACTTGGACATTTGATTCTATCACAGTGTAATCTGATTTTAGTTCCTATTTAGTCTAAAATTCTTAAAATCTTCTTTTATTGTGAATTTGTAGTTTTTAGAAACTTCATATTTGTAGATTATTGTTTGCTTGTTATTCCAGTTGCTGTATATAACTGAAAAAATTAAAAATATATCATTTAAAAAATACCTGATATACATCATTATTTGGTTCAGCATTATCACAAGTCAGTTTTCTTTTTTTTTTTTTTTTTTTTGCTGTCCTGAACAAAACAAAACCATATAAGCTATCCTTATCTTGGTTTTACATCCGCTTAATACTATCTACTGCATTTTGCTGCATCAGCCCTGCTCTGTATGCTGTGGGAATTATCAGTGATCAGGTAATCCAACTCACCTCTATTCTCTCACTACCTTAACCCTTTTCTACACCCCAAGGACAATCAATGCAAATATCTTGCCAAAGTTAGTTTCTTTTGCATGATACTATACCCATCATTCAATCATTGGAGTGGAAAGCTTTACAGGAGTTCATCTCAGGTGAACTTGAATATGCCCATTTTTCTTTGAGAATGGAAAGAAGAGTTCTAAGCAAGTCATAAAAGTGTAAAAGCAATTTCAAGAGTCCACCTTGATTGCTCCCACTGTGAAATAGAAAGCAGCATTGGGGTTTCATGTACTCAAGGATATATCAGTAACTACTTATTGAACATACCTGCAGAAAACATCCTGTAGAGTGGAAAGAACTCTGCAGTGCTTCAATGAGTTATTTACAGAGTTCTAAAAGCAGTGTCTTTATTCATGCTGGATATGAGTTACCGAATAGTAAATCCAATAGCCCTGAAAAAGAATTTATGGCTTAACTCTCCTATAAATTTACTGTTAGCATTAAAGCCATTGGGTCCATATAATCACAGATTTGTGAATCTAAAAAGGGATCTTGGAAATATGCTTAACCCACTCATTTTATCCACAAGTGAATATAAACCCAGACATGAAGAAGATCAATTTTCACTACTTTTAATGATTGCCAGAGTCAAATTTAAACTCCAAGCATTTTAACCCCCACTGTGGTCTTACTATTTTGTCTACTACACCATAGCAAGTACTGAAAGTAATTAGTCAGTTATAGGAAAAGACCAAAGCAAAGACAGATAATTCTTGGATATTTGGAGTTATACAAGAGATTTGAAATTGGAAATAAAATTTGAATATTAGGTAGTCCCTAAGTGATACGTTATGATATCATCATAGAGTATGTGTTCTCATTAACTAGTCTTCCTGTCCCAAAGGACAATGCTTTCAAAGAATTTTAACAATAAGTACCACAGTTGTAGTTACCTTTATTTAGTGTTGTTTTTGGATAAAAGTATATTCTGTAAAATAATGAAACATTGCTTTGTCTGTTCAACAAACATCCATGATAACCACATAAATTAACTTTGCTGAAAGACAAAGAAAATGATTTGTTCAAACTAATTTCTCATGGCAAACAATGTTAATTCGCAGCCTGAGAAATAAATCTAAGAGGATTTTACTTATAATTCTAAGCATAGCCACTGTTTTTTAACCTCTGCCATATGGGAGGACCAATGTCACCTGTTTTCCACAAATGGTATTTGCTATATCATTCCTGTGGTTTAGCTGCTATTAATTTTCTTCACTTGATGGATGAGGATTTGAAGACTAGGAGATGGGTAACTTCTAATGTTAAAAGATTATAAAGCATTGGAGGCAAGCTTTGAACTCAAATCCGAAATTAAAGGCCAGGATTTTCCCTCAATTCCAAGCAAATTTAGTCAATCTCTAGCCAAACAGACTTGTTGACTGTGCAACAGGTCATTTATTTTGTCATTTCTCCATCTTTGAGAAGTGTTTTTGGATTCACTTGACATTAATTATTCTTCTGTGAGGCTCCTAGTTTCTTTACAATTAGAAAAGTGAAATATATTAAGAATTAAAGGTATGAGTAACTAAATATAATTGAAATACAATTTTAATTATTATATAAATTATCAAAATAGATTTTTAAAATTTTGTATTCTGCTTGTAAGAAAATTAACCTAAAATATAAGTATATAAAATATTGGAAAAGAATGAGAAAAGCTATTCCTCACTAAAATAGCCAAAAAAAAGCTTGCCTATACAACTTCACACACACACACACACACACACACACATACACACAATACATTATGAAAAATATTTATTAAAAATAGAAAAATCATGCTAAAGTAGAATCTAGTTAAATTTGCCTGTTCATATATGAAACTAATCCATTAAGAACTGAACATGATGTACTTTCACAAACATATCAAAGTCAATCACTAAACTGAACTTGAGAAGGAGGGAGTGGGGCAGGAACTGGGGAAGGGCTAAATGAGAAATGTACGCACGCATGCCTTTACCAGCTTGTACCTAACAAAGATATATGATTACAGTGCACCAATAAAAAATTTAAAAATAAAGAATTGAAGCTCTCATTAACACACATATTGAAAATTCTGGTTTATTTTAAGGATGAAATTCAGGTTCACAGTCTTCTTGGTAAATGTTTTCATTTGTGTCAAAGTAGGGCAGACTAGTCAGACTAATTCAGAACTTTAGACAGATTTATTTTAAAAGATGTTAAAATATACAGCTTAATACACCAGTGAATTGGTAAATAAATGTACTAAATATTAGGTGTTTACAGTTTATTTTCCCATTGTGTATGTCAGGAATAAGTTTAGCTGTACGTACAATCTGAGTCAATTGGATTTTATTTTAACTTCACATCAAACTAACCTCCTATAGTGGCTAAAATAAATAGGCATTATTTCCCCCACATAGCAAGAAGTCTAGACTAAACTTATTATGTGGTGGAAATCCCAAATCAGGAAAGCAAAAATTTTCCCCGAAATTCACCATCTTCTGCTTGCGTCCCCAGTCTCCTGTGCCCACATTGTAGGAGACGGAAGGAGGGTGTTAATTTGTTGGACTCAACACATTCCAATAAAATTGGGGTCCTTTGGATGAGGAAGGAGTAGATACTGAGTAGAGTAGGAGCAGGAGCTACTGTGCCCATGTTCTTTCTGCTCGTGAACCAGTCGGAATTGCTGACAGTATCTCTCAATATCTGACATCAGGGTGCAAATCTACATTTTATTAGATTCAAAAAGCAATTTGAATATGGAATGATGTGGTTATGCTTCCTCCAGAAAAATCTGACTCAGACCTTTTTCAGATATAATGTTTTGGAGAGTAGTATATTTTAAATGCTAATGATAGCATTACAGCAATTATTTTTTCATGTGACATTTCAAAGAGAACATTTTTATGAGTAAACATTGACAGATCATTTACATACAGCACAATGAAATTGCTGCATAGTTCTGTTTGAATTAGTTTTTTTTCAACCTATAAGAAACTGCCATCTTAAATTATGGTTTAAGTTCAATAAAAGTAAAGACATTTTTAGGTTATATATTTTCATAAAATGTGCTGAGTTGATATAAAGTATTAATCAATAATTCAAGAATATATTAAAATTTTTCCACTTCTGTTAAAATAGGTTTATGTTGTAACCTAAAAAAAGTATTTGTGCTTCATATACTTTTTGTAAATTAGCTAGGATCATATTTGTTTGTAATTTGCATAAGTATACCACAGTCAATCTTACTTCTCTCCCCTTCTAGTTCTGAACCTTCTCGATTCACTCCTTCTTCCTTGGCTGCCAACCCTTTGAGTCACAGCCCCTGGATCCACTTATAATGCTACAGTTGCAATCATTTTAAATACTTACTCTTTGCTAAATCCTTTACATATAGTACCTAATTAATTGTCACAATCACTCTGTGGGGTAGGTATTTTAGATTAATTTTATAGACAGAGAAGTAGAGGTTAACAGTGATTAAACATTTTCTAATGTCACAGCTAATTGGAGTGTGAAACCTGTTAGGAGGATGGAAGGAACATTAGATTCCAATTTCTTTGTTCCTTGTGTAGGCATGACAGTATTGGCTCATGAATGACAATTTTCCTTTTCTTCTTTCTTATTTGTTCTGAGTTCCTCTTCCTTGACATTCATGGCTTTTTCAGTGTCCCTCTTGCTTTCACACAATCTTGTCCTTGTCACCACTCCTATTGAGTAAATAGCCTTTTGTTTTCCAAGATTCAGCTCAAGTATTCTCCTTCTTTATGAAGTCTTGCCTCATCTCCTGTCCTTCCCCAGGTGGAATTGAACATGCCTTTTATGGCCCAATGATTGCCAGACATTCTTCCTTCACAGCCTGCACAATACTAGTGTACTTTAACAGAGACATGTTGAAGTCTATGATAGGACAATTGTATCTTAATGCCTTCGTATTCTCAGAACTTAGCCCAACTCACTAGTGAATAAATGAGGAAAACAAACAAAAGATGAACAAATGAAGCAGTAATAAAAGGGAAATTTTTTTCTTATATTGTGGTACTAGCAAACTATTACTACTTCTTCAACTTTGCTACAATATTGCTTTTTATGAACGTCATTTTTTAGTCCTATCCTGAGTACTTTAGATGTAATAGCCCATTTATACCTCACAATATTGCCTTGTTCCTAGTTTTGTTATTTCCATCATCACAGGCGAAAACAAACAGGACTTAGAGAGGTTAAGTAAACTATTCAATATCACACAGCAACTAATGGAAAGAACTGTAATTGGAACTCAAACCCTTCTTACTTCGAAGTTCAGCTCTTAAGAATGTTTGTTTCCATATGCTCTTTATTTATTGAAGCACTTGCTCCAAATAATACAGCTCTATTATTTAAGGCACTGTTTAATATAGTCCTGCTGTCTTAGGGAACTGTCGAAAGTTCAGAGACCAAAAAAATCAATATATTTGTATATTTGTCTCCTTCATATGTCACATTTAAAATTACCCTTCCTTCTGATCCTTAACTACTTTCCTTAAATCTAAGTGTACACCTTTGTTCCCCTCTGACACATTATATATTTGTGAGATCTTAGCGCATAAAGGACGGGATATGAAGCCAGCACCCTTCTCAGTGGATCCATTCAGATTTTTTTCTGGTAATTGTCTTCCTTGTAAATGGAAGCTCCATCTCAGAGACCTCTGAATTCTCAGTGGTTTTACAACTTCCAGGCTGTCTCTGGTTCTTTCCCTATATTTTGTTTTCTCTTCCTCTAGAATAGGTAGAGTAAAAATATATGTGTATTGTATATGTTAAGTATATATGTACATAAACTATACACATACACATATGGCCTGCTGGAATTGAATTTTCTATACATTGTAGCTCAGTTTCTCAAAATAGAAAATCTAAATTATTTTTGGTTGAATAAGAAATTAAACTAAGAACAGAGAAGCCAGGCCCAGCGACACATGCTTATAGTCCTAGTACTTGGGAGATTAAGGTAGGAAGATCACAAATTTGAGGCCAGCCTAAGCAACTTAAAGACTTTGTCTCAAAATAAAAAATAAAAAGGGCTTGGGATATAGCTCAGTGGTAGAGTACCCATGGGTTTAACCCCCCGTACCCCCCCCCACACACACACAAAAGAGGAAAGATACAGAGAAAGTTCAGTCTCTGTCATCACTGTTAGAATCTATAATTGAAATGACCTCTTTAACGTGTCTCTCCTGAAATCCTTTTTTAAGACATTTCATTTGAATTTGATATTTGGTAAAAAATCTCATTTTTAGTGCTGAATGGATTGAGTGCTATATTAAAGGAAGCTTCTCAAAGGACAAATCATCTACAATTTTCTAAATGTTTATGAGATTATACGTTAATACATTCATATGTTTTTAGGGAGTAGGTTTGCAATTAGGGATGCACTTTATGTGAATTTAAATACAAGACTAATATTTATGTGTAGCAAGAAAACTCCTCCTTGGTAATTCTTTTATGTTTTCACTGAGCAGCCATATCCTCCATCATTTGTTAGATTTAAAAACCCCTAGTAAATATCAAGAGGCAGCTATGAGTCTATCTTATTGATTCCAATTTGTCCAAATTGCAGTAAAGAAAGTGCTAAGCTTTATGAAGGGTGGTAGATTTATAATTTATCTGAAACTCAAGACCAAGCCTTAGAAATTGAGATTTATATCTCCTCCAATTATAAATATTATCTCTTGCATTTATCTAGTTCCTCTTTAAGAAGAATAGTTATATTACATAACACAATACAATTTCCAAATGCTTCTACTTCTCTAATGTTTTTGATGAAGATATAATGAGAGGAATATTTGTAAATTGTTGATACTTCTTTTTTTTTGAGTCTCATAACGGGCAAAATATATTAGACAAACCAGTTTATAACAGAGGCAAGATTAGCATTCAGAAATAACTGGCAACCCAATTTACTTGACACCAAGTAAAGAAAACTAAAATGATGAAGGAAATGATGATAATGGATAAGGTCTACAAAATGCTGTATTATAGGTAAGTAACAATTTCCAAGTTCAATCAAGAAATAGAGAATCAACCCAAATTACCAAAATAAAAGATGAAAAATGTTCCATTAACACCAACAGTGTGGAAATACAGAGGATCATCAGAATCTACTTTAAAAAACTATACTCCAACAAAATGGAATATCTAGAAAAAATTGAGAAGATTCTAGACACATATAACATTCCTAAATTGAGTCAAGAAGATATAGAAAACTTAAACCAACCAATAGCAATCAAAGATATAGAAACAGCAATAGTTTACCATAAAAAAAAAGCCCAGGGCCAGATGGTTTTCCAAGTGAATTTTATAAGATATTGATAGAACAGCTAACCTCAATACTCTTCAGATTATTCCATGAAATAGAAATAAATGGGACTCTCCTAAACACATTCTATGAAGATTTGAACGCTTTCATATGTTCACAAATAAATAAATGTTAGTAAGCTTCTTTGACTTACAATTATTTTCTAATTTCAGTTATCATTATTTGCTGACTTAAATTGAGTCTATCCTTGATTTAGTAATTATTTCTTTCTGTTATTAAATAGAAAAAGTGCTTTCCTAAGCATATGTGAATTATAGTCATTGTTCAAAGTTTCTAGGAGATGACTTGTTATCATCCAATTCCTTCATATATTTTCTTAGCAAAGCAAAGACACAAGTTCAGTGGATTATTTTTCATAACAAGGCTACAAACAGAATATAGCTTCAGTAAGTTTCTCTACACATTAAGCCAAGTTCACCTTTATTATATAGACTTGCTAATCTACATATGTTGTGGGCATGAGGATTGAAAGTGGGGTAATCCTGAGCAAGAAACCAATATTTCTATTGGGCTGAATATATACTGTATAAAAATACAGAAAACTAAATTGAAATAAATTAAACTAGGTGAATTAACACATGATGATGTTGCTATTTGGAAATCTGCTTCATATATACACCATGAGTACAGTTAGATTCTGTGTCACCACTATCTATCTATTACTCAATAGAGTTAATAAAAAATCAGCAGCTAAGGGACTATTTCCTTAACTCATTTTTTTATTTGAAAATGAAACAAAAAAAATCAATCTATGGGCCACATAACGTGTTAGGAAATAGAGCACAGACATGGAGACAACATTCCTGAGAACGCATTTAAAATCCTTCAATTCATGACTATCTCAAAAAATGTTCAGAAGCTGTTTCAGTCACCTGACCATCACCACTTAGAGGAAGGAAGGTTTATTTTCTCACAGTTTTGGAGATTTTAGGAGTTCATTACTTGTCAGGTCAGGTTGATATATGAGGAACTCAGAGTATGAAAGCAGGAGGCAGAGAACACAGGGCTGCACTCTCACATGATGGAGGTGGGAAACAAGAGAGAGAGCATGGGGTAGAGGAACCATATATAATCTCAAGGGCACACCCTCAGGACCTCTCCTTGGCAACCCAGACGTCCTTCTAACATGGCTGCCTTGTCCTTGGTGCTATCAGGATGGGTGCATTGAGCAGCCATGAGGTGCAGCCTGTGTGGGAGAACAAGGGAAATCAGAAGAGTTGGGATGAATCAGGAAAGAAATGGGGTGGGTCAAGGTTTATTATCACATGAAGATGAGGATCAGGTTCTGTAATAATGTTGGAGTGATGAAGGGGAAGATGAAACAGTTGTGGTTATAAGGGTTCACTTATATCTTGTGCCTCATGGGAACCGAGGCCACTCACTTCACAGAAAGGAAAACTGTGGAAGGAGTATTTTGTGTTCCTTTCCCAAAAGAGGAGCTCTCATTTACTCAGAGGTAGTATCGGGAAAGAAACCTTATTGGTTAGCCCCTTCTGGGGGGATCTACTTAAGTCTGGTGACAGAAATCAGGTATTCTTCTTTTCTCTATATGGGAAATCTTCATTTCTGAGTAGATTTTTAACTCATGAGGAAAAGCAGTGGAAATCTCATTATGTCTCAGCCCAAACTACATTCTCTAAATCAGTGCCAAGAATAATAAAGCTTCATCTGTCTGATATATTTGGATAATTCTCAGCCAATTCTGATCTTTGATGGAAACAGAATGCAAGGATGAGGTCCTCCAGTTTCAGTAGTGTCAGGAACAAAACCTTTGAATGTTGAAGAAATTTGAGGTGGATAATCTATGAGTCATGATAATATTCAAGGTATGGCCAGTAACTAGATGATGTGTGGTAGAAAGGAAGGTCATTGAATATAGTGAAAGAAGCCAAGAACCTCTAAACTACTAATGCAAAAAATAATAATAATATAACTGCTAAACTTCCTCCAGAAGATTTTTGGAAATAGGTAATATGAAATATGGGAGTATTTTCACTGGGCTTTTAGATGATGAACAGAGAATGACCAAAAATACACTAGTGAGGTGTGAACTATGGGAGACACTATACACTTGTAGGAATATAAATTGGCACAATATCGTTTGGTATTGTCTAATGATGTGAATATCCTATGACCCAGAAACTCCTGCACACTATGCCAAAATGCATATTCAAGAATATTCATAGAAGTTTTGTTAGCAATAGTAAAAAAAAACTGTCAAAACACAATATCATAGATTACCCTATGATAGTGGAAAGCTATAAAGGAATAAAAGTCAAGAAATTTCAACTACGCTTAACAGCATAGTTTTAACAGCATAGTTTTAACAGCATAGTTTTGAACTAAACCAAGATACATAAAAAGATTTATTTAGCATATGATCTCATTTAAAAATTAAAAAGAGGCAATAAAAATTTACATTATTTATCAAATCACTCTTGAATTATTTTTTTTTTCTATTCCCACTTTTGGGCATCAGAAAATCATAAATTCACTAACTGTAAATTCACACTATCTTATTTTAAATATGCTAATATTATTTAATCTATTATGAAAAAACAGAGCTAGGGCTGAATGGCTATGGCTAAGGGGGCAAGACAGACATAGCATGTAAACAAGAAAAAGTGAATCTGCTGACCTCAGCTTTCAGTCTCCTCTCCCTCAGCATCCCCCATTGGTAGAACCTAATAGTGACCCAACAAAAATCAAAGGAGAGATGTAACATTACAAATCAGAATGAAAAGAAGACAAATTTGAAGCCAAGAGAAAATAACTCAAATAACGGGTACACGGACCACCCATAATCTTATGTGTTCTGTAATTGATACAATTAAACCTCAACTCAATAATTAAGATTTCCCAGAGAACTCACATGTTTAACATTTGATTAATGAAGCAATGACAGTAAAAATTGAACATATTGTAAACTGAACAGTAAGATACACCAAAACATGGATACATGGCTGAATCATAACTTAAAAGAAAATTGGCATTATCATGTATATTAAAGAGAAATGTAGGTTGAAATTACTAATATGTACTTCAAGAGGCTAGAAAAAGAAAGTAAAAATAAATATAAAGTAGAAGTCTGTAAGTAAAATAGCAGAAATTAATGACAAAGAAAATAAACATACAATGGAAAGTATCAGCAATTCTGAAAAGAATCAACATTTATCTATTTAGTTTTTGCCATTGCACTGATAAATACCTGTGAAAATAAAAGAGAAAGAAAGTAAAAAAATCTACCAGTATCAGAAAAATAAGGATGACAGCACCACAGATAAAAATAATAAAAGCATATTAATAATAAACTAATGCCAATGAATTTGAACATTTATATGAAATGTTCTAGGAAAATATGATAGTAAATTAGAATAAGAAGTAAGAAAAACATATTTAGTGTTATAACAACTGAATTAATAAAGAGTTCACAAAGAAAACTCTATACAAAGATGATCTTACTGGAAATTTCTACCCTAAATTCAAGGAATAAATGACTACAAATTTAAGTCTTTGGGAGTGTAGAGGAGGAAATAGTCTGCTAGCAGATGTCAGAGTGTTACCTGTATTCCTTATTCTTTACCAGGTTCTCTGAGCCACTTCCACCTATGAGTATATGTTTTCTTTGTTTGGGGCTGCTTCTAGGAGGAGCTTTTTCCCAGATGTGTGATAGTCTAGAAATTTCAGGGAATTAACACCTTCCTCCCCAATCTCATGCTAGGTCTCTCAAGCAATGACTAAAGGAAATTGTGGATGCAAATAACCCATTTCCCTGGACCAGAAATTGTATGATTCAGCTTTGTATATTATACTGTTTCCTAAATTTCTCATGCAGAGAAATTTTCCTAAATTTTAGTTGCCCATTGTGGAAGCTTTCTTAACAACACATCCTTTATTGGCTGTTTTTCCTTACCTGTATCTCTTGCCCACTTCACTGAACGTTCCCTGCACCTCCCAAATAGCCTCTTTGCATTTGAATCCCAGCCTCCTCTTGTAGATTGATTCCAGAGACTAACACAAAACAACTACCCCTTTTTGCTATGAGACTAGCAATACTTTAATTCTAAACTTGACAAGGACATCAGGAGAAAATTATAGTTCAATCACTCATATACATAAATGTTAAAATGCTGAACCAAATCTAGCAAAACAAAATCAGCTAGATGTAGACAGAACAGTACAAAATGATCAAGTTGTGTGTTTCAGGACTGCAAAATACACAACATATGAATATTGATTAATGCTATTTGCCATGTTAAATATCAAGAAAAATAAGAATTATTCACTATAACTATATATACAAATATATAATTGTATACCATATATAAGTACATATAATACCACAACTATATTATTACTTTTAAAAAATCAAGAAAAGAAGCCCTGAAAATTCATGGATTTAACATATCCACCCACTTAACTGAAAATAAAACAATTCTTTGATTAATAAAAGGTACTTGGAAAGTGTTCAGCAACAATATTTTTAATAAAGAAATATTCAGAGCTTTCTTTTTGAGAGCAGGAAAATATGAAAGTTCCACTCTGATTAACGCTATTTGTCATTTTATTGAAGATCCTAAATAGTGCAGTGAAGCAAGAAAAAAATCTCTATAAGTTGTAAGGATTTTTGGGGGGGACAACACAATTTTAATTATTTGCAGGGAATAATATTCAGGCATAGATTAGATAGATAGGTAAATAAATAATTAGAATCGGTAGGAAAGATAAAAAGTTGCTACATAACAAATGAAATGGGAAAATAAGCTGTTCTACATATAGACACAAAATTTAGAAAATGAGAACTGAAATGGAAACATGCTATACAGCACAGCATTTTTCAAATGATGTCTTTGAAAATGTCTAACCAAAAATGTTCAAAGCCATTATGAAAGAATATAAATATTATTTTATTTTACAAACTATGTTAAGACCTAAATAAATGGCAGGATATGCCATATTCCACAAATTGGAAGATGTGTGTAAGTATGTACATTTTACACAAATATATTCACAGATTCAACACAATCTCAAATACTAAAGTTTGATTTTTAAAACTTAACCAACTGAAATATAAATAAATAAATACAATAAATACACATGAGAGAAAGAGAGAGAGAGAACTAAGCAATTCTTAAAGAACAAATTGGCTAAACTTTCCTATTGAATGTAAAAACTTATTCCTAAAACCCATTTTAATTAAGATAAAGTTAATCAAATATAACTGACAAGCATGATAGCCTTAAACAGACCTATACATGTATGTACTCTTCATATATGATATGAGTGACACTGCACTTAACCAAAAGGGTGATTGAAAATTGAGTGTCTATTTAAAAAAAGTAAATTGAGTCTCTATCTCACACCATAAACACAAATTAACTTCAGCCAAATTAAAGACAAAAATGGCAGAAGCAAAAGCCTGAAGATTTTAGAAAACACAGGAGAAAATATAGTTCAGAAAATGTAAGAGAAGTATCTTCATTTCTTTGGAATATTTCTTACACAAGACAAAATTATAAAATGGAAGAAGAGAGAGAGAGGAAGAAAAGGGGGAGAAACAATCCCAGCATTCTGGAGGCTGAGACCAGAGGATCCGGGTTCGCCACCAGCCTCAGCTAACTAGTGAGGCACTCCACAACTTAGTGAGACTCGGTTTCAAAATAAAGAATAAAAAATAGGGCTGGGGGTATAGCTCGGAGGTAGATGCCCTTGAGTTCAATCCCCAGTACCGCCAAAAAAAAAAAAAAAAAAAAAAAAGAAAGAAAGAAAAGGGGGAGAAAGAAAGGAAGGAAGGAAGGAAGGGTTTGTAAATGCTCCTTGAAGTGTCCATAAATTTTAATGCTATAAAAAGGTTGGAAATCCTTTTAGAATAATTCCTTGTTCCTTTTTTTGCTAAAGGAAATTAAGTTAAATATTAATGACACTAAGAAATGCTATTTATGTGAACTCTGAACTGCATGAACATTTAAGAGAAGAGTATGGCCTATATGTAGCCATATTCATTGTTCTAGTCTTCTGAGAATACATTTTAAGAATCTTCACAATTAAAAAAGTTAACTTACTTTCAACTATTAATTCTCTTGAATTAGAGTTTTTTTCCCCTAATTATGTCTTATTCTCATTCTTTCAGATAGAGTATCTTGTGAATTAATACTATCATTTAAGATAAGTTAGGGGCATTTTTCTTAGTAAACAAACAATTGTGAGTGTAGAAATCTAAAGTAGAAAATAGCCACATATGATTATAATTTATATCAGCACATCCTTTATTTTTCACATATTATGCTATTTATGTATATTTCCAAAAGATGTACAACAGCATTTAATAACAAGGACATATTTTGATTAAAAAGGACCGATCTGAATTTTTAAAATGTATTCTTTACTGTGAGGACAGCTAAGCTTTGCTAACCACCCAAACTTATCTGAATTAGCCTCAGGGATGCTCAGAAGTCACAATGAAGAAGTTTTTGCCAGTTCGGCGAATTTATCTAATAAGTACAATTGCCTGTAGAAATATACAGAGAAACAAATACCTGTGCTTCTACAGAGGATTACCTAATAAACCCACTGTTCCTACATTCTTTTATGACTTTGAAGTTCAGGAGGCCACAACTAATTCCACTTTGTCTGCAGAGATTTGTTTTGGCATGACTTCTAAAGAAAAAAAAAAATCTAATTCATTTCCTTGCATATGATTTTGCCTGTTTCCTGACGTTGAGAATGAGGTTCTAGGGTCTCTGACACAGAATGCTTACTAAGGGGGTAGGAATGTGGTCAAGTGCTTATTACTTTGAAGGGAACTACAGAATTTATTTAAGGTCACCTTCTGTTACTTCCTGAAATCAGCCTGAAAAAATAAATTGATTTTAAATTCTCAAAAACGTAGTATTTTTTCCTTGTATTTTCTTTGGACCTTGAAAAAAGTTTCCATTCTGTTTTGGTGTGTCTTTCTTCAGATATCTGTCATCTGTTTCCAGTATATGGACCATGAGAAGACTACCACCATGGAGGTTAAATAAAGTAAAATACAACTAATGTAAAAGGTTACACTTAAAATCAAGATAGACCATCATGGCAAAGATATACCAGGTCAAATTGAATAGATTTTTCTAATTTGGGCAAGAATGATTTGTTCTCAGTTAAATGCTAATTTTAATAAAAAACCATAATAGATCAACCAGAAGAAGGTGGATTAATCAGCCAGGAAGCTTGAGAAGAAGAAGAATCATAGAAGCAAATATTAGTAGTGCTCATCCCAAGCAACTGAATACTGCCATTTCCTTGGGTTGGTATGCCATAATAGAAGGAAACTTGCTTATCAAGAAACTATTAGATGCCAGGTGTGGCTGCACAGACCTATAATCTCAGTACATGGGACACTGAAACTGGAGGATCAATAGGTTTGAGGACAGCATCACCAATTTAGCAAGACCCTTAGCAACATAGTGAGACTCTGTTTCAAAATAAAAAATAAAAAGGGTTGGGGATATAGGTTGAAGGTAGAATTTTCCTGAGTTCAATCCCAAGTATGAAAAGGAAGGAAGGAAGGAAGGAAGGAAGGAAGGAAGGAAGGAAGGAAGGAAGGAAGGAAGGAAGGAAGGAAGGAAGGAAGGAAGGAAGGAAGGAACCATTAAATGGCTTCATATTTAACTTGCCTACATAAATGTACAGTTACCCTGGTATGTATATTGAGATCTCTTGCCAGCTGTATTTCTAGCAAATAATAACTGATTTGACCTCTTGTCTGTGCCAAATCAAGTTTCTGTGCTGCAATGCTGACAGCTCTTAACCAAACATATTTTCCCTGGTGGTAGGCTTACCCAACTTAGAAAATAAAATATAGATTGTCTGGCAAGTTTGAATTTCAGATAAACAATGAATAATTTGAGGCACGGTTATACAAAAATAAAAAGTTACTTATTATTTATCTAAAATTTAAATCTAACTATATATCCAGCCTGGTAACCCAACCTGGTGAAGACCTGTGTGAGTAGAGGGCTTGCTTAACTCACAACCAGCCTTTGAGTTAACCCATCAATATGAGTTAATGTTTGAGGAGAGATGATGCCAGGCATTTTATAGGATTCATAATTCCTTTCCATCCATTATCTCATTGGAACTTCACAATGAATATTTGCCTGGTCTGCTGTCCCTAAATGATTGCCATATGTTGGTCATCATGAGAACAATGAGACCCTCTGACTTTCAATCCACCCTCTTCATCAGTTTACTGCCTCTCTTGCTGGATGTCCTACTTTACATCATTACTTCACATCATTTCATCAGCTATATTTATTTTGTTCCTTGACTTGTACCTTGAATGCTATCTCAAATATCACTTTCAAAGAGCCGGTCATTTCATTCCCTTCCTGAACAATAAGGAGGTCCATTGACACATAATACTTTCCATGAAACTATGACAAATGGAAATAGAGGCTCAGAAATAAATGTACCCCCCAAAACTCTTGAATTTAGCAAAACATGGCTTTTCCATATTTAGAGTATTTGTGTGTGTGTGTGTGTGTGTGTGTGTGTGTGTGTGTGTGTGTGTGTGGTACTGGTGATGGAATCCAGGGGCATTCTACCTTTTTTTATTCTTTATTTTGAGACAGGGTCTCACTAAGTTGCATAGGACCTCAGTAAGTAGCTGAGTCTGGCCATGAACCCAGATCCTTGGTCTCAGTCTCCCAAGTACTGGGATTACAAGCATGTGCCACCATGCCTGGCTAAAGTATTTTTTTCTAATTCAGTTTTTTCTTCCCTATTAGTCTTTAAGCATTGAAGATACCCATGAGTATGGCTCCAACCTTTTCTTTCCAAACCTTTAGATCAAAGAATCTGAGATAAAAAAAAAAAAAAAGCACCCAGTATTTGGCTGAAACTAAATTAATGCATATATGCAGCTTGAAAGGAAAAATAATACAGTAGTGTTTTTCTATTTAGGGTGGAGTCTTTTAGACTTAAAAAAATATGCATTGAATTTTCATGTAAGAAGTTTCTAGAAATGTTTATAAACCTTAAAAATTATTTACACAAATAAACATACAAATAGAAATATGAGAGAATGATAAGGAAGCATCTGCTGAATCTTGCTTGAGCAGGAAGCATGACACAGAAAAGAACAGTGTGATTCAGCTTTTCTACATGGAAGTTAAATTAATATGCAGGCAGCAGGCCTATTGAGAAGCAAGACTTGTGACTTCAGTGTCTGAATTCTGTCCCTGATTCTAATGACTCATTTTGTGACTCCCTGCAACTTATTAACTTCTCTTTATTCTAATTTCAGCTGCTGGAAAAGAGATTTAATAATACGCAATTCACAGAAGGTTATGATCCTGAGTCATTAATGCAAGAATCTGGACAGAAAAAATATTATTAGCTGGTGGAGAGGGGGTGATAAAAGGTATTCTGAAAGGCAACATTTGGAAATCTGGAGACAGCAGTCACGAAATAAATTTTGTAAGGTCACAATTCTCATTTTTTTAAAAAAAGCTTGAAATCAGAAACTTGAGCTAATGACATGTAGAAAATGGACAGTGGTTGGTTTGAAGCAGGGGCAAGTCTAAGCTGCAATGTGCGGTGTGAAAAACTTGTATTCTGATCCACCTTTGCCATACCCTCTCTCGTTTGTGTTTTCCTTCTACCTTCCACAGGCTCCTTTCTGCTAGGGACTTCCTGTCTGTCTCTTCCTTACCATAAGCTTAAAACTGCTCTCTGGTACATCATTTGTGCTAAGAATGAAATAAAACTCTAGGTTGAAAGGGATATTATTTTACAAATTGGCACCAAAAGTCCAAGTGAGAAAAGAATATTTTTGGTTTTGTGTTTGAGAAAAGAAATGTGGGGACTGAAAGAGTAGGTAGGAAGGAACTATTCTTCAAAGAAATGAAGTCCTAAGTTGAAGAAGAAATTGGGGAGGTGGGAAGACAAGAGAAAAGGAAAGTAGAGGGCTGGAGGAAAGACAGCATTAAGTTGGTAGAAAGGACAAAGGTACATTTTAAACACTTGAGCTAGCTAATATTCATTCTTAACCGGTTCACTATTGCATTATAAAAACTAACCAGTGTGTGTGTTGGGGGTGGGGGCTACTGGGGATTTAATCCAGGAGCATTCTACTGCTGAGCTACACCCTCAGCCCTTTATATTTTTTTGTTTTAAAACAGGGTCTCACTAGGTTGCTGAGAATCCCTCTTCATTGCTCAGGTTGGCCTCAAACTTACAATCCTCTTGTCTCAGCCTCTCAAGTACTGGGATTACTGGCATGCACCATCATGCCTGGCTAAAATCAACCACTTTTCTGTCTTTATCATATGTGTGGAAATGCAAGAAAGGGGTCTGAGGAAGAAGTGGAGGTTACAACAGGTAGAAGAACACAGACAACTGGTAAGCAAAGGTGAGATGAGCCATGAATGGAATCAATTCCAAGGCATTTAAAGCTAGAGGTGACCAAGAAAAAAAGCACACATACCTCACCTACTCCAGAACTCCCAGAGTGATTGGAAAGAAAGGTTTCTACCACAAACAAAGGGGGATTAAGTCAATTTTACTGTAATCTCCACATTCCATGTGCCCCCATAACTCCAGGGCTTAACCTCAGCCATCAGGCCTCTCTGTGGGGCTCTGTGTTATGTGGGACAGTCAGTGGCTCTGTACCTCCTTCCTACATGTTCCAATTTTTTCTCACTAGAAGCAATTCCAGAAAAAATTTTTTTTAACTTTGAATTATGCAACTGGAAAAAAATTAAGTAGGAAAGTCATTCACCTGAAGTTCCAAATATTTTCATTTTAACACAGATTGAATGAAGTAAAATGGGCTTTGCGGAATAATTTCATGAACAGTATTTCTGAGCAGGCTGGGGAGTTGGCGATGGGTGCGTAGAGGGGAGCCAGAAAATGTGAGGCTGAGGAAGAACCCATGGTGTGAAGCCTAGAATTTGAAGCCCTCTCTAATGGTCCAAGAAATTCCTTGGAGGGGCACTTTATAAATGATATTTGTGGAGAAAAATAGAGTAGACTTCACAAAGGAAAACTGTACAATTCTAATTTTGTTGTAACTTTAACATTCTATTCTGCTACCAGAATCTCACAGACTTCAAAGCCTAATAAAGAGATCCAAACATTACTATACTTATCTCCCCAAATGTAGCAACCTCAGCTTATATTTTCAAGAAAAAATATTTTTATTTAGGAATGGGTATTACATTTTGCTGTGGAAGGCTAATAATATCTTGAGTGGGATGTAAGATAGAGGTACCATGAAACTCTTCCCTTTATAAAAGAAAAGGCATAATTTTTCACTAAAAAAGGTAAGATTTTATTCTCATTTCTCCACCTCTTTCAAATTGCTTTTTAAAAGCCTACTTAACATTTCTTAAACTCCCTTTTCAAAGGTGATACCTTTGAGAACTGAGTTCAAGATTTTCAAATTTCTTTTCTATCATTTGGTTCTGGTAGTGAAGATCTCTTCACTTTAAAAAATGATTTTTAAATGACAAACTTGCTGCTCATTTTTAAATAGCCTCTTTTCATTTCTGAAGGATTGCTTTGGAGTTCAAACAAAATGAGTCAGCCACAGGAAAAAAAATCACAAGCCATTTTTATGCATTATCCAGAGCAGAAATTTAATTTAATGCAATGATACAGAAGGGCTCCTTCATGCAGCAATTTTAAAAGTCTATTCCTTTGCTTTTAGACAGCAACAAGTTATGTTATCTATGCAGAAGAAATAGCAATGAATGGTGAATGATCTTGGTGCTCACAAAATATAGAAAGGGGTACTGGTGGACAGACCTAGTTTCATGGGAAAATAATTATACAATGTAATTTGAGATTCCCTTAGATTTCTCCCTCTCTCCTAGCTGGGATTGGAGAAGTCACGGGTCTGCTTTTTCATTTAAAAGGGTTTTCTATGGGAAAATAGATGGTTAGCAAATGCAGAATCTTCAATGGTTGTGACTTTCTTTCCAACTTAAAACTGGCTATCTACATCATATTTTTGTGCTTTTCAAGTTACAAAGAACTTGTCAGAGTATGGAGTCCTAGTTAAGTCCCAAGTTAAGTCCCAAGGTCCCTTTGCGACCTTGCCCTTTCCTTACCCACCCCCCACCTGAGGATATACCCATCCCACAACACAGATTTTTAGAAATGGTCACTGAGGACTCACCTAAAAAGGACAATTGCACTTTTAGACTGAGTAGCAGTACTGAGGGACAGACTGTTCATTCCATTTTGGAATGATCCCCTCTTTAGTTCACTTTTTTGTTTCTTGAATGGGATACATTTTTAAAAATCATGTAACACATGAAACTATAGTTAAGAGATATTTGACTTCCATAGCTCCAGTGTCCTGGTTAACAGAGCTTCTCTGGAACCAGATGGACCACCTACATGTATCCCCATTTGGCCCACTTTCTAGTTGTGTGCCTTAGGAAACATAGAATCAGAGATATTTTTTAAGGAAAATACCATGTCAGTAAACTTTCCCTTACCAAAAAAGCCATTTAATCAGTGCAATGAGCTCCCAGATTCACTCTCAGCTCCCTCTAATCGAGGTCTAGACATTTTCATGGACCAGTGAAATTGACAAGCAAATGGAAAACTCATCTCTCTAAGGATACTGGAGGCTTCAGCGCCTTCTCTGCTTTTACTAAATATAGAGGAGGAAGGAAAAAAAAGAAGGAAAATGGGTGGCTTATATACCATCAATTCTCTTTTGCCTATTGCTATCACTTTTCTTGTGCTGGGGCTACTTAGTTATGAAAGATCATAAGGCTTTGGAAAGTCACACTATCTGCTGCTTTGATTTGAATGTGGTTAGTGACTTCCAAAGGTCCAAATGTAAAAATTTAGTCATCAGGGTGGCAGTATTAGGAGGTGTTATAGATATTTATGAGTGAAGTCTGGTGGGTAGTCCTTCGGACATCAGGGTTAGAAATAAAAGGGATCGTGGGACTCTATATCCTCTCCTTTGCTTTGCTGGTTGGGGTTGAAATGTGAGCAGCTTGTTTCTCCATGTGGTCCCATCATGAGATGCCACCATCTTACCCTCATCAGAACAGAGTTGATGCAGGCACCATGCCTGTGTATCCTCAAAACTGTGAGCTAAATAAACTTTTTATCTTTATAAAATAATCACATTAGGTATTTCATTGTAGTAATGTGAAGCCAATTATTGCACCAGCCAAAAATGAACTATCAAGTACAACAATAGTGGCTGATATCAATTGAGTCTAAAAGATGTTAGGACTTCTGTGCTTTGAATGAATCATCATAACAATATCATGAGAAAGATCTCTTCTTTTTTTTTTTATTTTGCAGCTGAGGACACTGAATTTTAAAGAAGTTACTTACCATTCTAATTATATACTGTTGTGTAACAAACCACCCTAAACTTAGTGGCTTAAAATATAACCATCATTTAGTATGTGTAAGTCTCTGCCATTTGGGCAGTGTTTGGTGAGGACAGCCTGCTTTAGTTTTGAGCACTGTTTACTGACGTGACTTAAAGGTTGCTGGGAGCTAGAATCAGAATCATTTAAATGCTCACATACTCACATATCTAGTATCTGATGCTGTCTGTCATTTAGATCTTCAAGTGGTGCTACCTATATGTGACTTCTCCATCCATTGGGCTGCTCGGCTTTCCCAGGTCATGGAAGCTGGATGTCAGAAATAAGCATCCCAAGAGGCAGGAGTTGGGAGCTGCCAAAAACATTAGCCTGGAAATTGGCATGGTATTCTATTGGCACAGAGCTCAGATTCAAGGGGAGGTGACAAAGACTCCACTGCTTGATGACAGAAATGGCAAAGAATTTAGGGGTCATGATTTAGAACCACCACACTTATGAAGAAGCTTAGACCTACCTCTGGATTTGTGACTTCAAAGGTCAGATTTTCAATCACTTCTCCCACTTGTCTTAAAAGCTTATTTTGGATTACAGAAGAGGGATATAGAATTGTATAGATGGTCAAAAATTATACCTCTCAAAATTAATATTAAGAAAAGTTCAGGCAATATTAGATCTGGAGGAGACTTCAATATATTACATCTCTTCCCCTTCATTTTATACACCTGGAAGTTCAGGTACCAATGGCTCATATGGAATGACCATGTTAGTCAGTTGCAGGATTGAGACAAGAATTCATGCCAATTAATTTTCCTCTATGTCTCTACAAGGGTGTACATGGTACACTTTACTTCTTTTTTCTCTTTTGTGTATAGGCAACTTATCTAAATAACTGACATTTACATGGAGATCTAGAATATCCAAGTACTTTCATCTTTCTGATATCATCTAGAATGTCTATCCAGGCCAAGTAGGACAATGTAGGAAGATGTAGGCAGTGACTCTGAGGGCCAATTCTTAAAAATCCAACCACTGATTCTTAAATCATACAATGCTAAGAAAGGTAGTTAAAAATCATAAATCAATTAATAGCATGGTGACTGGAACTTGATAGTAAAATTAAAAGTGAGAAGAATAACATATGAATAAAGAAGTCAGAGGTGTTGAAATATATATAGTTTCCCCCAAGTGGATCCCCTGGATACTAGATCATGGAAGGCCACACCCTTTGAATTCTCACCCTCCTAGGTCAGATTCTGAAATGGACCTGATATTACACTATTGTCAGCCCCTTGTATTCATTTCCTAGGGCTACCACAGCAATTTGCCATACCATGAGTTACCTAAAAACAATAGAAATATACTCTTTCATAATTCTAGAGGCTGGAAGTCCAAAATCAAGGTGTAGGCAGGCCCTGCTCCCTCTCAAGTCTTGAAAGGAATAATTCTTTGCCTCTTCTAGCTTCCAGTGACTACCAGCAAAGCTTAGTGTTTCTTGGCTTGTAGAAAAAAAAAAAAAGCCCTATTATTTTATTATTTCTCTGCTCCTGATAACACCCAGCTAGCTAAAAGAACAGCTAGCTAGTAAGAATGCTAGCAATTTTCTTTGTGAGAACTCTTATTTTTGTCTTCTGTGTGTCTGTGTCTGAATGTCTCTCTTCTTGAAAGATAACCAGTTTTTAGATGAGAGGCCACTTTAAACAGCATGACCTCATCTTCACTTAATAACATCTGCAAAGACTATTTCTCGATAAGGCCACACCCATAGATTCTGGACAGAAATAAATTTAAACACCATTCAACCCAGCACACACCCTGTTTAGAGACGTGGAGAGTGAAGTCAAAGTGGGCTCAGCAAAATTGTTCCCAACTATTTAAATTTGGAATCTAAAACCAGCTGTTCTGACTCCAATCCTGTGTCATTTGCACACATCATAAAACATAAAAGAAAGTTTTCAGATGGAACATAATCTTATTTGACCCCTCCCCCCACAGGAAACCTGTTGTTGTTGTTGTTGTTGTTGTTGTTGTGTGTGTGTGTGTGTGTGTGTGTGTGTGTATGTGTCTGTGTGGTACTGGGGATTGATCCCAGGGGCATTCTACCTCTGGGCTACACCCCAAGTGCTATTTTTTATTCTTTATTTTGAAACACGGTCTCATTAAGTTTCGGAAGGCCTCACTGAGCAGCTGAGGCTGGCTGCGAACCCGGATCCTCCTGTTTCAGCCTCCCAAGTACTGGGATTACAAGAGTGCACTACCATGCCTGTCTCCTGTTGTTTTTGTTTTGTTTTGTTTTGTTTTAAGAAAGACCTGTATTACCTGTATTTTCACAAAGGGAAAAAAATTGTTTAACTTTTTGCCCCTTCTATTTGTTCCCATAGACCTATTATGTCCTTAATAATTTTGATCACCTTATTTTATTTGCATTATTATTTCTACTAAATGTAAACAAAAACATCTTTGCTGATGGCACTAGTGAATGAGACTGAAAGACAAAGGGTCCTGCCTGGGTCACAGGGATTAGATGTAAAGTTTAAACTTGAACCCATTGTCAGAGGCCATGACTTCACTTTATACTATCTCCTCAAATAACCAAATCCTTTACTCCATCATGAGTCCACGTCATCTATTGGTATCATCAAGCACAATGCCCATGTTCTATGAACTTTTTAAAGGCTCAAAAATGTTTGAGGTCTAGAAAAATACTAGCAGCTACATGGTAATAAAACATTGCAAAACCAAAAGTAATAAGTAATTTTATTAAATGGTGATAAACTATAACATAACAACAACTATAATAATTCTTACAGAATTAAACATGGAAATTACATTTAATCTGAGACCTTTATGCATTCAAATGGATTTATGATAGATAGCATGGGATTGGAGCCTCCAAAAGTGAGAACACATTGAACCTATAAAGATCCTAAAAAGGCCCTGATTGCCACATTAAAATCAATCCTCTTTATAAGGATCAAGGCAACTCTCAGACTAAGTCTGGCATATGAGATGGGAGAGTGTGAACAGTTTTTGTTTCTTTTTTTTTTTTTTTTTCATCACAAGGAAAGCAGCTTCTTATTACATAACCATTTTAGTCAGGAACAGTAAGCAGCATTTGGTGAGGTCGACATGTACTATTTGTGGCTCACTTAATCCCAACCTTCCTCCTGGGGATAGGCCTAACCGAGAAATGTTTCATCTTGGTGTTTTTCCTGTGAAATTTTTGATCCAATTACCTTTTAATCCTTTGCTACACAGTGTGTGTTGGGTAAGCAACTAAGCAGCCAGAGCCTTGTCGCTAATGACAATTAGCACAAGAGACAGGAGAACTGAAAATATTTGGAACCTAAGAAAGTCTGCACAGGAAAAAGCTTTATTATTTTATTATCTCTCTGCTCCTGATAACACCCAGGTAGCTAAAAGAACAGCTAGATAGTAAGAATGCTAGCAATTTTCTTTGTGAGAACTAATTTTAGTTCCATCTCTCCCTATACTCCCACCCAGGAGATAAAAGTCTTGCTATTCTTTTGCCTTGAACATTTTCATAACACTGAAAGTAGAGCTCTGACATTAATATGGAAGTTGCAGTTCCCAAATCAGGAAATCTTATGACTCTCCTTGGCAATGAGAGTTTACTTTATTGAACCGCAGTAAAAGTCAGGGATGTAAAGTGACTCCACACTTCTCTCACAGTTTATCGATTTTCTAGAGGCCTCCAATCCTTCTTCTCCGGGCTCAACTCCCGACCTATGATTTCACCCATTCTCTTGTCAACTTCTTCAACTCCTCAGCCTTTTGTCTGTTCACTCTGCAAACTCCACAAATACCTACCCTGCTTCAGCTTCTTTCTCTGTCACACAAGATCAATCTAATATCATGACAGAAACTCACTCAATTTCCCTATTTTACAAAGTATCCATTTATAATCTACATCTCATAAATCCTTTTATTTATCTTCAATTGGCAGGCTTTTCCATGCTCTGTGTATACTCAAACTTTCTTTTCAAGTCCTTATGCCAATACTCACTTTCACCAAATAGCCCAGCTACATCAATATCGATATAGGGCATGAATCATCTCTCAAGTTTCTGTCCCAATTCCCAAACAGAAATACATCTATAGTTGCACCTCTCCCTTCAGCATCCAAACATAAGGTACTATACCCCTCTTTCCTAAAGACACCACATGAACACCTCATCCTGTACATCCTTACATTCCTATGTGTGCCAGGCTCTGAAGTTCCAACCACATAAAATACACAACATTTGCTCCAAGGGTAGTAACAGAGCAGACAAGAGAATAGTCATGTGAAAAACAGTTTATCCTATTTTGGTGCAAGAACATCCACTCTGTAGTACGGAGGCAGAGAATCTTTCTAGAAAAGGTGATACTTGTGTGAAACTAGGCAAAGTGAGAAAGAACTAGCCTGGATAAATGGGAAAGAAGATCATCCCTGGCAGAGTGAGCAGCAATCGCAATGGCACAGAGTCATGAAAACAAGAGTTGAGTTATCCAGGTGTATTAGAAAAATATGTAGGACAAGTGTGTAATGACCAGCTCCACAATGCGGCACACAGGCTAGGTTTTTATAATGGTGGCATAGAGGAGCCCTTAAAAGTTCCTAATCAGCCAGGTGTTATGATGCATGCCTGTAAAGATCACAGGTTCCAAAACAGCCTCAGTAACTTATCGAGACCCTCAGCAATCTAGCAAGATACTCATTCAAAATAAAAAATAAATAAATAAAATAAAATACTGCTGGGGTGGGATGCAGTCAGAGGTAGAATGCCTCTGGGTTCAATCCTAGTATGGAGAGAAGAGATGAGAGAGAGAGAGAGAGAGAGAGAGAGAGAGAGAGAGAGAGAGAGAGAGAGAGAAAAGAGAGAAGAGAGAGAGAGAAGAAGAAGAAAGAAGAGAGGGAGAGATATTGATTCTAATCACAGAAAGGACACAATCACTTGTGTTTCAGAGAGAAGACTTGAATGCAATGTGGTACTTAGAGTTCAGGGGGACAGAACTTGGGTCATGAACCTTGAGGGGGGGACCATTTAATAAATGTAGGATAGTAACTCAGACCAAGAAAAACAATAGATAAACTAATTTCTTGCTGCCCTAGAATCACAGTGGCACCAACATTTCCAGCATCAGACGCCATTAATTGCAAAACGTCTGCTATGGATGTGGCTCAGTGACCTGGATTTGTGAAGGTCTAGCAACATACTGCTAAAAAAAACACAGAAAAAGAAAAGAACAATTGTGAACCCCACAGAAAAAAACAAAACACTCTGGGATTCTAGGTTTATCTAAGAACTGACAGGATCAGTGTGTGTGTGTGTGTGTGTGTGTGTGTGTGTGTGTGTGTGTGTGTGTGTAAGCACAAGCAAGCCATGTGGAAAGTAGGGTAATAGCAATTGACCTTAAATTCACTTACTCCTTTTACTGGAGCATACCTTCAGAAAAATGTTACCTGGTCTAATCTCCTGGTTCCCTAAATCTTCAAATATATAGACTATATACTATTTATAGACTGTATGCTCTGAGGAAGAGATGTCAGCCTCAGAACATCCTTACAAGACTTCCTGGCTAAAGTCTTATCTATGATAAATAAACCTGGAATCTCTAGATTTCTAAGTCATGTCTCCCTAGAGAGTTCACATAACCTCTGCCACACTGACACATAAAATGGAGAGTTTTCTAAATTGGAATGCTTTCTGCTGTATGAGGAAAGCCTGTGGATCTCCTTGGAGATCTCACTTGTTATTCTGCATGCATCCTTGATTTGTGGTAAGATCTGTGACTATGATTTGACACTAATCCTGTGCATTACATCAGAGAAGAAGTGATGAAATATTATTTATTAATCTTATTATGTGCCTAATTTTACTTACAGAATTGTTTGTTCTGGGGACAATGTGGTTATAGTACTTAAATATTCTGTTTTTAGTCAGCTTATTTGGCCAAATCAAATGCTTCGTATCCCTTTAGATAGTTTGGATTGATTCATCCAAATAATTTGAATTAATATCCACACATCTATCAAGGTAATCTCCACTAACCTAGAACAGTAAAGGCAGTCTCTGTCACTCTCCCAACCCTTCCCTTAAATACTTGATTTGTTTCCAATACCTTACCAGTGTAAACAAAATGCACATTAGCGAATTCACTCATAATCTTGTTTCTCATGACTCAACTGGAAGGAGCTATTGTTAAACTATTGGTGGAAGTTCTCTTCTATGCAAAGCAAGTACAGGCACTGCTTTAAATCCACAGGATAAAGCAAGCAAAGCTATGCTTTCTTCTCTAGGGCAATTTAGGCTAGCAGTCAGGCAATTACTGCCTATAGCAGAAGAAAGCTGTCCCCACACGTAGACAGCTGGGGAGCTGTGAATTAGCTTTTCAACACCTGAAGCATGAGTTAGAGAAAGTTAATGGCTCTATTTTGAGAATAATAAGGAAAGCCTGGGGTTAGGTGAGGGTTCTTTCTTTGCAGTAATTTTGCACATTTGAATAATTAGTAATGCATCAATATTTATGATATCACCAATAAAGAGGCATATTTGGGGGAAATGTCAAATCATTCCATCAAATTGTACATGACCAGAGAGTAAGTGCTGTGTCAGGGCAGGGGCATGTTTTTGGTTAAGGCTTTCTGAATTAATACATATTGCCTAGGAGAAATTCGGCCACTTCTAAAGTGCTAGCCTTGCAGCCCTACTCCTAAGGGCGATGCTTATCTTAAACTACTTATGCATTGCACAGAGAAGTACTCATGGTGATTTTATTAGCATACTTTTTAAAGACTAGAAAGTATTTCTGTTATTATTTCAGTGTGTCCAAAGATTTAATGCCCATCAGATTCACCTGGGTTTCATACTTGGTGCTGTCTGATCAGTGGGTCCCCCAATTTGCATTTCTAACAAATTGCTAGGTGATGATAATGCCATTTATCTAGGAACTACACTTTGGGAAATATGATTCTGCCGCATTTAAATTAAAGCTCCTCATCTGACTGCACTTGAAAACCACCTAATGGGCTTTCAAAATATTAATGAAATTGGAGACCCAGAGAGGAGGATTTCAGGTTGGAGGCCAGCCTCAGCAACTTAGTGATACCTTGTTTCAAAATAAAAAATAAGAAGTGCTGTGGTATATTTTGGAGGTAAAGTGCCCCTGGATTAAGTCCCCAGCACATATATAAATGAAAACAACTGCAAAAAAAAAAAAAAATACAGTTTTGCATTATAGCCAAAATAGAAAATAAATATTCATGACTCCATATTTATATAAATGGAGAGTCAAATAAGCAAATTAATATGAGAAGAGACAAATCTTCCATATGAAAGAATTACAAATAATTTATGTAGCTATTCTCACCTGCTATAGATGAACCTTAGTGCATGCTCTTCTCTGCCTCCTCAACCTTAGTGATCTGATTAAAACAAAAAACAGTATGGGAAGGTAAAGGTAAGGAGAAACTTCACAGTGAAGAAGCCAGAAAACACTCCTCAGGCAGGTGATCAAGGTCAGCATTCTCAGCAATGGGTCATGTTCATGGCCTTTACTCCCTTATCTGAATGAAAAAATTCTTTATCTCTGATGTATTCTTTCCAAAAAACCTTTAATTCCAATCTAACCATGGGAAAAACATCAGAAAAACCCACATTCAAAACATTCTTTAAAATATCTGGCCAATATTCCTTAAAGATATTATATTCATTAAAAAACAAGTGAGAGACTATTGTAGACCTGACAAGATGATGAAGATATGATGACAAAATGGAAGATTATATTTTGAGTGGGATTCTGGAACAAAAAAAGATACATTAGTGGAAAATCAAAGGAAATGAGAAGAAAAATGTTTTAGCTAATACTAATGTACCAGTGCAGGATTCTTAGTTGCAAAAATATACCAATGAGATGGTAACAAGAAGTGATGCCCGTAAGAGGCATATGGAATCTTTCAGCGCTATCTTTGCAACCTTTCTGTAAATGTGAAAGTATTAAAAGTGTTTCTAAGTTTAAGAGTATTAATGCCCAGAGAACATCACAGACAAATTCAGTCTAAAGCTCTTGGGTGGGACCTATGCCTTGGGGTTATTTTAACCCCCAGGTGAATGTCATATGCAGCCAAATTCAGGAACCAATGATCTAGATATAACTAAATTAAAAACTTCCCTGGTAAGCCTGACTTTCATTTGGGCAGCATGATGGTTAGTACTAAAACAGTTTCCACTTTTTGTATTTCTAGAGAAAACATCCTTTTCCATTTTGGTTAGCTGAATCTGCTAAATATTAGTGTCTGCCACTTAAAATGAAAAATAGAAGCACAGTAAATTCAGATAATGGCCTTTAAAAATTACGTTACAGAGCATGTCCTGAGGTCTATATACATCATTGCATCTGTTCTTTCACACTGTATTTAAAAGTTCTATAGGAAATACCTATTGGATTGAGGAAGAATCATGTAACAAGCAGAATTAAGGCAATTGAGATACTCACCTTGGAGTCTTCTGTACCTGTTAAGTCATGTACCAGTGGTGTATCTTTGTGGTATATTTATAGAAGTTTTTAACCAAATGCATTAATTGTCAGCAACTTAGTGAAGGCCTCAGCAACTTATTGAGACCCTGTTTCAGAAATAGAAAATAAAATTGTGCTGGGAGTATAGCTCAGAGGTAGATCGGCCCTAAGTTCAACCCCTAGTAAAACACACACACACAAACACACACACACACACACACACACACACACAAATATATTTTTAAAAGACTTGTTATATCAGGAAAGTTCATGTTGGAAAGATTCTAGCTACTCATTGGCTATTTGAGCATCACCCAATGTATTTTATTTGGTAGTAGTTAGTGTGATTTTTCAGACTTAAGATTTGAGGAAAGGGAAGTAGTGTCTGCAATCCTTCCTGTAAAGCAGCAAATTATTCATGTTCCTGGCCTGGCAGGGTCAACAAGATCACTTTAATGATCTTTGCAGGTCTGTAGGACACTACTCAAAATGGTATCATTTCATCTCTTCTATAGCCTTTGGCTAATCTTTGTAGACTGTACATGCACTGACAATTCAGAAAGAAGGATGGAATTTACAATTGATGAGGCTATATGCTGTACCAGAAAGTATAACATTTGTTACCACTACTTCAACTTTTATTGGCATTCATTTCAAGCAAACATAGAATATAGAATGATGTCAGGGAGTTAAGTCACTCATGGGAGGAGTGAAGGTCTAGGGATGACATGTATCTTTAGCATATTTAATAGTTTATCTCTTGAAAGGGAGTTTCCCATAATCTTTGGGACCTGGAAAACAGTTGTTATAATTACCCTTACTATATGACACATAAATCAACCGTTAAAGAATTTATTCCTAAGAAGTAAAGACATATTTACACAAAACTAATTCACTAATGTTTATAGCAAATTTTATTCATAATATCTAAAATTTAGAACTTAACCAAGTATCTATATTCTGGTAAACAGATAAGTAGGGATTAACAAATGATGAATAAAGCAACATAAATAAGTCTCAAAGGTGTTCTGCTGAGGGAAAGAAGCTAGACACTTACCTAGGCAAAGGATTGGGATTCTAGTCTGTAGCAATAGGAAGCAGATCGCTGGATGACTGTGTCCACAGTGAGCGAAGATAACTACATGGAGGCATATGGCAACTTTTAGAAATGATGGAAATGTTCTATACTTGTTTAGCACAGAATTATTCTTTTAAATGAATGAACTTAGTTGTATGTAAACTTCAGTTTTATAATTTGATTAAAAATTTAAAATACATATGAAAATTACTCTTTTGATCTTTCTAAAAGAACCATTAGCTACTGCTTTTTACTGGCCTCATCTTCTAAAGCAGTTCATTTTTTTTCTGCCTTCAACATCTGGCTCGAATTTATTCCATGCTAGAGAGGAATACTGGAACTACGTCTACCTGCACGCCAGGAGCACGCCCCTGACAATGGAAATCTTCCAAGGGGAATGACATGGAGCAAAGGAATGATCCTGAAAATACTGTCTTAAGACCAAAGCAAAGCCCCAAAGTTTTTACTGTGTTTCACATACCACTAAGCCCCTTCTTTATTTTTCGTTATCTTTTCTTCAAATTTCAGCAGCAAAGTTTTCTACGAATCTGTTCTCCTAGTTGCTAGTCCTTTCTTCTGTTGATTTGAATCTGCTACTGAAATCCATATTGAGCTCTTAATTTCAATCATTTAGTTTTTATCTCTAGAATTTTCATTTTGTTCTTTTAACATAAATTCTAGTTCTCTGAGGAAATTTTTTGTCCTTTCAAATACTTTCTTAAATGTTTTGGATTTTTTCGAAGTTTATCCCGGTTTATTACAGAAAATAAATCACTTACATGCTTGTTTCTAATGTCGGTATATACAAATTACCAAAGAAAAGGAATCTAATCTATAGTGACAATAGATTATTGGTTGACTGTGGCAAGGGTGAGTGGAGGAGACTGACTACAGAGAGGCATGTGGAAACATTTTAAGGAGAAGAAGCATCCTGCATTTTGAGAGTGGGGGTGGCTATGTATACATATACATTTGTCAAATTCGCCTTTTGATCCTGTACAGTCATATTCTCTGTAGTTATTAATCTAATCTTAAATATTATGTATGAAATACTACTAGGTTGCTCACTCATTTGTTATAAGAATATTGAGAGCTATCATATTCCAGGCCTTTAACTGGGAATCTAGCCATGAACAAGACAGACATAGCCTCCACCCTTGTAGATTTCCAGTACTTTAGGCTTTTTTTTTTTTTTTTTTTTTTTGCAGTGCTGGGGATTGAACTCAGGGGCATTCTACCTCCGAGCTATACCCCCAGCCCTATTTTTTATTTTTTATTTTGAAACCGAGTCTCACTAAGTTGCAGAGTGTCTCACTAGGTAGCTGAGGCTGGCTGCGAACCCGGATCCTCCGGTCTCAGCCTCCCAAATGCTGGGATTACAAGCGTGCGCCACCACGCCCGGCCTTTAGACTTTCTAATTTGCTCACACTCTTATCTACGTTGGATACCATGCTCACTGTATCTGTATACTTAAATCATATGCCTTTTTCCTTTAATTTTAAATGTCACAGCCTCAATGAATTTCTCTTGTGCTTGGAGCTTAGTCTGTGCTCTCATATTAAATTATCTGCTTCTCTAATGGCATTGGTATAACCTGCCTTGCACCACTAATAAGATATCTCATCTGACTAGACGTCAAACTTTTTAAGTAGGATTTTCCTAGTAACTTTTTAATGTACTTTGGTATTTAGAAAAGTGTATGCATCATAGAAACATTTCATTGTAATGTTTATAAAATCATGGTCTGTGCTTTAATATCTCTGCCTAATAATTAACCAGACTCTCTACTTCTAATTTCTGAGTTCGAGTCGGTTATAATCCTACCATATCAAATTCCAGCTTGTGGCTTCTATGCTGCTCTATGCTCACAAACCAGATAATTAAGCTTATTAAGGACTGTGTATTAAATAAATGTAATTAGACTCTTAGGGAGGGTGTAATGACTTCTCATACATTAAAGCATGGCTTGAACATTTGGGCTTTCAATCTAATTGTTCGAAAGGACAATTTGTCAACATCCACATTTGAGAGCCATATTTTGAAGCATAGACAATAGTTTTCAGAAATCTGACTTACATAAAAATAGGGTATTACATTGCTAGAAAAATCAATCCTTTTGTAGCAAATGGCCATTCTAACACTAAATAAATGTCCTCTTTGACAAATGAATTCTGGTGTTCAGGACTCAGAACCAGACAGCTGTCACAGCACCACTGAGGATTCCTCTAAATTGCAGCAGATGGTGATACTTATTTGGCCATCTAATGCTATTCTGAAATATCAGTTGGCCAACTGCTCGGTAGAGGTATGAAAATAGAAGATTTATTTAGAACAAGAGGATGCAAGCACAAATGTTTTGGGATGCAGCGTTTAAACTGGTATGGGAAAATTGTATCCAACAAATTGACAAGCCAGATCCATTAGAGGGTGTGGTTGTAAAACCCCATCCCCCAGATGAAAGCACTCATGAAAAATACAACTTCTTTGGCCAGCTGTACTATTATCTCCTCCATGCCATCTTCCCCTGAGACATGCATATGGCCACAGGCATGCTCACACATGCACAGAAACAGCAAATGGATTCCAGCAAGTACAGTTACCAATCAGTCTGCAATTTAAATTTAACACCACTTAGGAGCCAGCTGGGTCACCTGTGGCTAGTCTGTGGAAATATGCACAGCATGTGTTGGTAGTCTGCATAAAAAATAAGAGCCTTTCTCAACTTATCTTTAAGGTAGCAGCTGCAGTCCTATGTAGTTTTTATCAATTCACAGCAACCTGGACTTTCTACAGCATAGCGATGCTCAGTATACTAGCCACGACTGGCCATTTCCATAGCAGATAGGATCATTGCTCATCTGGACTAAATCGAGTTAATTAACACTCTGCTTACCATTACCTGGAATGCAATTTTTAGAAAATAATGTATATTATTAACTATTCACATACAGAGTCTAAAGGTATTTCACAACCCTTATTAAATAAAATGCTAATGCATTGTATCATAAATTCTTATTATGCATATAATAAACTTTCTACCTGAGAACAAGGAATTAATTAAATTATGTAACTGAACATCAACTTAAATTGGTGTACTATATTACCTAAAAGAAAGTGACAGAAAAAGTGAAAAACACACAGAAAACTATGATATTATTTTCAGGATATATACATGGTACATGAACTGGAAAAACTAACATACAAATTTTAAAAATCCATAAGTAAACTTAAGTAAATAAATGAACAGCTTTGCATGGCTGATCAATGAAAGTAAGCCAGACTGTATGGAGAAAAAAGCCTTTAAAACACGGAGAAGATGAAGGCCTCTAAATTGGTCCAGACAGAAATTAAAACAACAAAAAATAAATAAACTTATATAATAACACTGAGAATTGTTCCAGAAAAAAACTCATCAGTACGTACATAAAATCATAAATAAAGCTAAGCAGGGGCGGGGGTATTGTACAGGCATCAAGCAGAGAACAGAGCATGCACAATGCCTTGGGAAATAGATTTAGGCCATGTGACTGATGTCTTCCTTAGGGGAGAAAATATTAGCAAGTCTTTCTTTACCAAATTATCTTTACAACAGGTTCTAAGTCCTTAAAGTACCTGTGAGAAAACAGGGGCAAAAATACTTTTTGTATTGTTAGGACAGTAAGAATCAGCAGAAATAGCAGTATTCTCAGTCATCAGCATTTATCCACAAAGTCCCATGTCTGGTAGCCACTGCCTTACCTGACTCCCTTCTGTCCCAGCTTAATTCTCTGCCCCAAATTGGGACTTATAGCTCAAATTGTTTAAATTCTATTCATTTCTTTTCATGGAAATGTCTATTGTTAATTTGTTTCCTGGCTTGCTTGCCCTCCACCCATCTCTTAGGCTTTGCTTCCATCATTTTTACCCTGCTCTCACGCAGTGAATTAGAACATTTACATTTCTGATTCCCATTTGTATTTCAAGCTTCTAAGCCATACCCTGTTACATTCCTTTCTACATTATCTGGGAGAAGTGCTGTAGGTACAGATCCACCAATGGTAAAGCCATAGCATACTCAGAAAAAGTTAATAAATGACTTAATTTATTAATGGTTACTATTTATTGAGTAGTAAGAGATAATCTATCTCCATTTTAAACAATTTATATACTTAACTAAATCCTACGTCTCTGTAAGTAGCAATAATCTAATTTTACTAATGAGGGAAGTGAAGGATCAAGAGTTTAAATAATATACCTACTAAAGTACTTAACTACTGCTAAAAAAAAAAATTAAAAGAGCTAGGATTTGCAACTATGCACTTAAGCTCAAGGCTTGCCTTATTGACTGTTAGGTTTCATGGTATCTTCTTGAGAATTGAAAAACATTAAGGAAAAAAACACATGATGCTATTAGAAAAGCATATAAATGAGCAGCGAAATTTATAATTTTCCAAGAACATCAGTGAATTATTAACATAACTGCAGTTCTGTGTGCACATCAAGAAATTAGATTCTAGGGTGGCTGAGTTACTCGGTTTGATAAGTCTGCAGTTACCCTTATCTAAATTGAATGGAAAGAAAGACTCTGTAACCACTGGTAGAATCTCAGCTTCCAAAAGGATGAAGCAACTGAAATAAGCACCTGCTTGTATTTTTCAGGTACACTCTTTAGTTTTACTTCTAAGGGAAGCTTCAAAGCAGGGCAAATGTCCACAGACATGTATGCTTTTTAGATAATTTATATTACGATCGATTCCTGCCCATAGCAAGTGAGTAGGTGGTGGTGTGCTGCATATAGTGAAAATGATGCTTCACTGACGAAGGAAGTACCAAAGAAACACTGGCCTGAACTTGTTATAGGGTAGGATTTAGTAACCTTAAATTAATTAATTATTGCTTGACAGTGTAGTTCATTACATAAAGACTCTGAGTCTATTACAATTTTAAGGTGAGGGACAATCTTAGAGATGGCATGTCGACAGGCTAGTTAGACATTTTTATTTTTATTTTTCAAATTAAAAGGTGCTTTGCAAATCTCTTTGTGAGGAAAATTATTCTGGGTAATCATCTCATACAGGAAAACTTTTCTGGAGTTGACACTGGAAAATATTGTTAAACAAGGAACAAATTTAGAATGAGTAATTTATGTTCTGGGTTGATATTAGATGATATTGTGAAAAATGTAAATATTTCATGTGTTCTCTGAGAAAAGATTACTAGCCACATGCATTAAAAAATAACTAACCAGCAATACTGAGCTAGAAGTCTCTAGAAAAATATAGAGCTTTATTTGCCTAAATATTTGTGTTCACATTTCAGTAATAAGATAATAATAAAATTGAAACATAGCCCCTTTTAAATTAAAAGCTCCAAATTGTTTTAACCCTCAAACTTTTTCATGCTTAGAATGAAAACTAAAAATCTTCCCCCTGGCCAGGGCAGGCACCAAAAAAAAAATTGAACTACAACATTTTCTCTGGTTAGCACAGTTCTTTATATGACTTATTATGCCTTTCATTTACAAGATTTGTATTTGTTTCTTTTTAGATTCTCTAAAACTTTGAAACTCTTTCCTATCTTGCTATCTTGTATTTTCTCTCTTAATTTCTTAGGTCTTCTTTTAATTTGCCAATCATCTTAACAATACACTGAATTCCTTATTTTTAGGAGTACTTTAATACCCAGGAACTGAAATAAAAATACTATTGGGAAGGTTATGATATTTAATTAATTTTAATTTTAGGCTTGTTGTAGTAAACTTTAATTCAATTTTTTTCTTTTTCTTCTTTTTCTTCTTCTTTTTTTGTGTGTGGCAATGGGGATTGAATCCAGGGATTGAACCTCTGAACTACACTTCCAGCCTTATTTTATTTTTATTTTGAAACAGTATCTCACTAAGTTGTGGAAGGCCTCACTAAGTTGCTGAGGCTGGCCACCTACCTGCTATCCTCCTGTCTCAGCCTACCAAGTACTGGATTACAAGCATGTGCTACCACTCCTGGTTTATATTTTCTTTAATGTATTTTCCTACTATAATATAATCTGGAAGAGCTGGTAAGTTTAAGTGTTGTCCAGTACACCAATCTTTTTCTTTTCTTTTTTCAATTGGTACATTGTCATTAAACATCATGATGAAGTTCAGAGTGATAGAGACATATACGTACATAGCATTCGGTGAACCTTCTCCAGGGTCCAACCCCACCGCCTCACCCTCCCCATGCAGGACATTGATATTGGCATTGATAAATCTGTGTATGTACAACATGTCCACTGAAGTGTTTCCTTTACCAATTCTCTCTCCCTCCCTCAGGTCCCCTCCATCACTGCAGTGGGGTTTATCATCCTTTGTTAGTCCCTCTTGTATCCCACTGACTCCCTAGCTTCCACATATGAGGGGAAACATCCAACCTTTCACTTTTTGAGTGACTAATCTCACTTAGCATAATATTATCCAGTTCCATCAATTTCCAGCAAATGACATAATTTTGTCTTCTTTATGGCTGAGAGAAATCCATTGTCTGTATATTCCATAAATTTGTAATCTGTTCATCTGTTGATGGACACCTAGGATGGTTCCACAATTTATCTATAACCCAATAGAAAAAGGCAACTGAAATAGATACTTCACAAAAGAAGAAATACAAATGGCCAATAAATATATGAAAAAATGCTCAACATCATTAGCAATCAGAGAGATAGAAATCAAAACTACCCTGAGATTTCACGTAGCTCCAATTAAGATGGTAATCATTAAAGACACAAACAATAATAAATGCTGGCAAGGATGTAAGTAGGAACTCTGATTCATTGTTGGTGGAATTTTAAATTAGTGCAGCAATTCAACTTTGGAGATCAGTGCGGAGGATCTCAGAAGAATGGGAATGAACCTGCCATATGATCCAGCTATATGATTCCTGAATATCTACCCATAGGAATCAAATTCAGACCACCATAGTAATGTGTGCATATCTATATTCATAGCAGTACAATTCACAATAGCCAAATTATGGAACCACTCCAGTTATCCATCAGCAGATGAATGGATTATTTGTATTCTTTGTCTGACATTTCAATCACTTTCATATCTGTGGACTCAGGGGAGAATAAATTTTTGAATGAGTCTTTTTGGTTGGTTTCCTAATGTTTTTGAAAGTACTATGTTAGTTGCACATCTGTTATGATGGATTCTTCTTCTTCTGTTATGTGAGAGAGTTTTAGTGAGTAGCTATATTTTTACAATGTGCCCTGACTTAGGGATATATCTTAGTGTCAAAACATCCAATTAATCAAAGTGCTAGGCTCAAATGAGTTCTGCCAACACTGCTTTGAGAGGAGAGAGTAACCACTAATAATGGTGGTAAGTTAAGAGCAAACCATATATCAGCACATATTTTAAAATCTCATTACTAATGATCTCTACAACTCTACTGACTAATGATAAAAGTGAGTGAGAAATAATATAGAATGGGCTGAAAAATTAAGCATTTATGATAGTATACTTAATATTAAATTATATTGTAAGGAGAGGAAGGGAGGGAGGGAGGGAGGCAGGGAGGGAAATGGAACAGAAAATAGAGAAAGGGATGATAAAGAAGAAAAGAAGCATCAAAAATATTCAATTATTTGAAAAATGTATAATATTAGATAGAACTATGTCCAAATAATGAGAGAAGACACTACAAGCACTTTAACACAACAGCTAATACAACAATAACCATAAAAAGATAGCTTTCTACTTGCTGAGGTATTAAAATGGGATATTTCTTTATAGGGATTTGATTTTAGAGTTCCCAGCTATGAGGAAGGTTGCAGTACGTGATTACCATTCTATTTGCTAATTCTCAGCTATGGCCCCAACCAGCTAAACTTGTTAGTGGGTCTGTATGCTGAGCTCCGTCCTTCTTGACTACCAGCAAGTGGTGGGGGAGCATTGTCCAATATACATGCTCCTTGTGAAATATTTATAATTAAATGGAATTTCCAGAAGCAAAATAAAAATATGGTATCTAATATTTTAAAAAATGATGTGCCCTAGGATGCATAGATGAAAGACCCTCCTACTTCTTAGAAAGTAAATATATGACCCTAAAGGAGTATGGTTTTATGACTATAGAAAGTTTGCTTTACCAGGCTATGTTAAGAATGTGGACTGTATGTGTAAAATGAAGAAATGGTTCTATTTGTGATCTGACAATGATTGATATGTCATATATGTCTATGTAACCCTGTTGTACTCAAGAAATGTATAAAAATGATGTGGACATTTCCAAAGAAAGGGTTGGCAAACTCAATACACCACTAGAAATTCAATATAAAGAAGTACAATAGAAAAAAATTAAAAATTAGTAAAATCTCAAGAGTCTATGTGACAATACAAAAAAAGTATAAGATACATGTAACTGGAATCCTGGGAGTAATTAAGAAAACATATTTGAAGACATGGAGCTAAAAATTTCCCAAATTTAATGTAAGACATAAATTTGCCAAGACGTTAGGAAACCTCAAGCAGAATAGATTTCAATAAATGCTTCCATTACATGATTTGAATTGATAAAGGTTATATAAATAGAAAATCTTAAAATAGCCAAAGAAAAATGTCACCTTGCATACAGTGAAACAAGGTTTTGTGTGTGTGTGTGTGTGTGTGTGTGTGTATGTGTGTGTGTGTGTTTGTTTTGCAGTACTGAGGATTGAACCCAGAGGCATTCTACCTTTGAGCTACACCCCCAGCCCATTTTTATTTCTTATTTGGAAACAGGGTCTCACTAGGTTGATGAGAGTCCCACTACTTAATGAGGCTGTCCTCAAACCTGTGATCCTCCTATCACAGCCTCCCAAGTAAGGAGATTACAAGAGTGTGCTTCTACACCCAGCTAAACAAAAATTTAACTAAACACAGACTTCTCATCAGAAGTGACTGAGACTCAAAGACAGTTGACTACATACAAAAATGGTACAGGTAGAGACATGGAGAGTAGAACTATTAGAATAAAAGGTATATAGTACGGAGAGAACAGGGGAAATACAGTAACTTAACAGAGCCAGAGGAGTGAATGTAAAGAAAATATTAAATAATAAATGTAGTATGATGTATAATAAGGTAGTATGTAGTATAATAATCAAAACAAAGATGATTCATAGGAGAGAATTCTACCATGAGTCAAGAACAAAACAGAGAATGGTATAATAATTATAATAGAATCAAGTATGAATTTGAATTTGCATAAACTGTTTTTTCCATAATATATCATAATATAAAAGGACCATGTTCTCTTCTATACCCTGTCCCCAACCAGAGTAATTCTTTTATCTATCCAGTGGGAGCAGTTCTTCAGTGCTAACTCTGCTTCATTTGTATAACTATATATCTCAAAATTCTTTATAATATTTATATGTTTTAATATAATAATTCCAATATGATTAATTAAGTCTAAGAAAAGTATATGAAATGTAGACAAATACTAACACAAAAATATTTATCATAGCTTTATTTATAGATATATTTCGGAAATAATATTAATGGCTGAATTAGGCATAATTAGATGACATTGAAAAGCTTGCAAAATGAAACAATATCACCACTAAAATCTTGAGTATCCCTGTTTAAAAGATAGTTAAAATGTTTGTTATGTATAATATGCTTTAAAGTTTTCAATGAACATTGTCTTAACTATGTTAAAGGAGGAAAAAAAATGGATAGAAAATACCAAAATGCACACAGTGCTTATTTCTGCATCATGGAATTATTGCTTTGCTTTATTTGGCTCTGATTCCTTTCAATTCACAGATAATTGTAAATATCTATAGGAGCATGGATATTTTATAACATAAGGAGGAATAGGACAAGAGTAGAAAAAAAAAAAGAAAAAGAAAAGAAAGAACATGGCTCTTGGAAAAGCCTGTGCTTAGATGTGGCTTACAGCTGCAATAAGTCATAGGTGAGAAGTTGGAGACAAGATGAAATGGTGGGTCAGAGACTAGACAACGATTGAAAAGTCCAGGCATATACAGCTAGCAATGCAAGAGTCAGTAGACTCATGATTTAGGAAATGAAGAAAAATGATAAGAACACACTAGAGGAATATAAGCAAAGGAAAATCAGAGAGAAGTATCAAATAATAAAACAGGGGAGGTAATCAAATTTTCAAGTAGAAAGTCAAAAGTCAGGGAAGAATTAAAATACAGAGGGCAAGCAGAATTTGAGGGTGAGGTCTCTGTCCAAGAACCAGCATATGCACTCTATACTAGAATAGAAATAAACCTGAGCATTTGGCCAGTTCAGAATCCATAGAAATTCCCAATCTAACAAAAAATTAGTAAAGATGGGATTTGGGGCTTCTGTAATCTCTATGTAGCTGATACTAGAGAAGAAAAGGTGGAGGCAGAGTGAGCTGAGGGAAAGAGGAGAGAGAGAGAGAGAGAGAGAGAGAGAGAGAGAGAGAGAGAGAGAGAGAGAGAGAGAGAGAGAGAATATCAATGAATATTAAATCCCCCAAAATTTATTTGCTAGATAAAGAATAAACCATTACAGAAGCCAGGTCACTGGTTCTCCACCAATAATCTACAATGTAGTTTTCTTTTAAATTGTGTTTAATCCTAGATAATTTGTATTTATCATATATAATAAACACAATGCTTATTTTGCATAAAATATTACTTCCATTTTTTTTCAGGAAAAGCACAATCTATATTCTATTTCCATTATGGTAATGTATAGGCATTTATTGTATTTTTTCACAGTAGAGTTCTTTAATATAATTTATTTTCTTGCTAACATTCCAATCTAGAAATGCCAAGTGCTAGAGCTTACTGGCAGCATTCTTTTGATCTATTACAAATGTCTGCTAAAGGTTTATCCTTTGGAAGGCTCACTATTACACAATTGAAAATTTACAATCTATTATTCGCCAACAACTAATGTAAAGTGAATGAAGATTCTATAGATATTTTCCCATGTCTCCAAAGCTTTTAACAAACACAAAGAGAGACCCTGCCACAAGCACTCTGTCTATAAAATGCCTGCTACTGCTAATAACAGAACAAAGTTTATATGACAGTTTCTTTCAATTTATATTTTCTCTGAATCAAATGTATTATTCGTTATATTCAGTTCATTTAAAATTAACTACATTTTCTATTCAAATGTGGCTGGAATTGACATAGCATGTCTGCTGAGATAATAAGATTAAGTTGAACAAAGTAATGAATAGCATAACACAGACTAATTATATACCATATTCCCATTCACCTTAATTTGAGAAAGAGCAGGAACTGGATGGAAATTCAAAAGGCAACAGATTGAAAATGGATAAAGAGACTTTTTTTAATGTGGTACATGATCAGCTTTCAGAATTCACTGCTGTAGGATATTTCTCAGGCTAAAATTTAGTAAAGTTTCAAGACAGGAATAAGAATGGCATCTGTGGATACACTAGCTGGATGTGAATTTATGGAGGCTATCAATCCTCATGCTGGTAGCCATAAAATCATCACCAGCTGGTGCTGGGATGGAAGCCTTCCCTGTGGTACCCCACCACACAATCAGCCAGATGCATGATGTGCTGTTGTACAAAGGCAAAATAACCCAGAAAGCCTTAGGCATTAGCCTTTGCTAAAGGAAAGAAAGTGCATGTTATGGAAACTTTCAAGGGTTGTGTTCCTGTGTCTCATAGTAACCTTCTCTATCTGTCTTTTTATCAAATATTATTTCCCCTATCATGGTAAAACACAATGATTCCTCCTTTCCACAGAGTTTATTCAATGCTATCACTGAATTGGTGTACCCTTTATTGGTTAGAAATGGAACTAATCTCTCCTATAAATAACCATACCAACTTTCACTTAAAAGGTGGCAAGTCCCAAATGTCTGCTTTTTAAAGTGGTCACAATAGCCATGGCAGAGATCTGGATTTTTTTGTTACTGGACAGCATGGCAGGTCCATTTGTTGGCATCCTCTCTGACACTCTGAGTCCTTTAATTCCATCTGACAGATTCAGGCCATGCTCCAGATCTTACAAAATAGGTGAGGGAGAGTATTGATCCTTCTGTTATTGGTGGTGATTTACTGTTCCACTCCTTTGGCAAATTTAAGCACACGGGCACACACACATCCACCACTGAGGTCACAGCTGCTAGATGGCAAAGTAATGAGTGATTATTTTCTTATCTCTCCTAAGCTCTATAAGTAACTTCTCTGTGGATTCATGACAGTCCTACAGATTTAAGCCAAATAAATAAATATCTTTTCACCTTAAGGTCAACAGGTTTCTAAACATGGCAATAAATTTCTACTTAAAATAGAACTCACACATGGTGATAGCTTGCAGGCAGCTGAAATTGGCAAAACTACAGATTTTTTAAACAGTCTATAGTCTAAAGAAAAATTGAAATGTATCATTTTGGCGTAGTCTAACAGTGTGACACCAAAAGGATAAATAATGTAGAAAGTGTAGCTATAAAACCATGAAGCCGCTTCCTCCTCCCACTGTCCCGATCAGTCATCATGGAGACTGCTTTTTACACATGGAGTGTTGCTGGGTTAGGATACCCTGCTGACTTAAGTATGTTGCCATCATACAAAGTTATCTGTACTTCTTTATGATCTTCCCCAAATTTCTTTTTTTTCACTTTTATATACTCATAGAATTTTTAGTGTTCAGAACATGATAAGTTACCTCACTGTATTATAGTCTGCTCTAGCTGCCCTAACAAAATATCACACACTGGTTGTTTAAACAACAGAAATTAATTTTCTGGCCTTTGCTTTGTGTGTATGCACATGATGAAAACAAGCTCCAGTTTCTCTTCCTCTTCTCATGAGGATGCTGGTCAAACCAGATTAGAGCCTTGCTCTTATTACCCCATTCAACCTTAATTTGTCCCTTAAAGGCTGTATTTTCAAATATGATCACATAGAGAGTTAGTATTTCAATATGCAGATTTGGGGAGATACAAATTCACCTAACCCTAAATTTATTTATTTAATTTAATCCCTCTAGGCACAGTGGCACACACCTATAATCTCAGGTACTTAGGAGGCTGAGGCAGGAGGATCTTGGGTTTGAGGCCAACCTGGGCATATCAGCAAGATTCCATCTCCAAAAAATTAGGGTGGGTAGGGGATGGAGAAATTGATCAGTGATAGAAGATCTCTGGGTTCAATCTCCAGTGCTGTAAATAACAATCATCATCATCATCATCACCACCACCACCACCACCATCATCTCAGATATGATTTTTTTGCCTATCTAAAAGTCATCAAACTTCCTCTTGAGAAAAATGACACAATACTTATATAAATGTTAATTCTTAATAAATTAAAACATATATCATAGGCTCCCAAGACAATTCCAAAATACGAAGTTCTGAACATGATTTGAAAAAATGTAGTATTTGCCAGAAAAAATAAGTAGCTGGCTAAGATTAGTGTATTCTTATCTAGAGAGAATGTCATAAGAGTTAACAGTTTCTATTTGCTTTTTAAAAATATATATCATTCCAATGCTTCATCATTCTATAGAAAAAATATTGGTGTCCCTCCTAGAACAGCTAAATACATTTCAAACATCTTCAAACAGTCCTTCTGATAATAACAATTATAGACTCTGAAAAAAAATACCTCAAATGGCATCTTGAGGGTCCTGGAGGGGAAACAAAACAGAATTTGAAAAGAAGTTGCCATTAGGAAAAAAAAAGAATAACATAATGTATATTCATCAATGAGGAGTAGCTACAATTTTGATATTCTGATAGAAATCTCTTTCTGTCCCAAGGAATCAGGGAATGAAGCCAGCAGTCAGAGATGATGGAAGAATGAAGGGAATGAGTTGGATGCAGTAGTGTATGCCTGCAACCCTAGTACTTGAGAGGCTGAGACAGGAGGATCATAGATTTGAGGCCAGTCTGAGCAACTTAATGAGATCCTCAGCAATTTAGTGAGATTCTGCTTCAAAACAAAAAATAAAAAGGACTGGGGTATAGCTCAGAGATAGAATGCTCCTGGGTTCAATTGCCAGTACCAAAAAAGAAAGGAAGAAGAAGGAACAAAGGAAGGAAGGAAGGAAGGAAGGAAGGAAGGAAGGAAGGAAGGAAGGAAGGAAGGAAGGGGAATGACAGGAACCATGGGAAAGAACTATCCAAAGAGGAAAGGAGATCTCTAAATTGTGTGTATAAACTCTGCACCAGTTTCCAAGTGATCCTGAACTACATATGTGTAAGAAAAACTATCAGTGATTATCATGATATAAAATAACTGAGCTGAGAGTTGAGATTTCACCCATCACAGGTGATGTGAACTTGCAATTTGCATTTATTAATTGACTATAAGAGCAAAATCATCAATACTATCCTAAGCAATTGAGCGGCATCCATAGCTTACACCACATAACACTTACAATGATCAAGACACAACCCAAATCATGTTGCATACCAGAAAATATAAACCAATTTAAAGACAGGAGAAACTCAATCTAGTCAAACACTGTGATGATTAGAAGTTGGTATCATCAGTGAAAAAGCCATTAATAAAAATATATATTCAACAAGGAAAAGGAAAATACACTTGGAATGAAAAAAAGAAGCAGGAAATAACAACAGAGAAATAGACTATATTTTAAAACAGCCAAATAGAAATATTAGAAGTAAAAAGTACAATATTAGAAATTCAAATCTTACCAGTTGGATTTAATAATAGAATGGAGATGACAGAGGAAAATTTCAGTAAACTTGAATTTCAATGAACTTGACCAAAATAGATCATCTAATCTAAAGAAAAGAGAGAAAATAGATTGCACATAAGTAAAATGAAACAATAAGCAGATACATAAAGACCTAAAGTTGATTATAACATCTAATAATATATAATCATAGTCTCAGAAGAAAAGGAAAATGAAGACAGAAAAATATCTACAGAAATAACAAATGAAAAGTCATTCATTTGGTGAAATATAGATTCAAGAAGCTCAGGAAATATGCAGCAAAATAAATACTAAAAATACTCCCAAAGTATATTTTGTCAGATTGGTGGGAGCCAAAGATAGAAAAATATCTTAAGATTTGGAAAACATACATATATTTAAAAATAATAGCTAAATACATACTATTACAATAGAATTTTCATCAGAAATTGTGGAAAGCAAAGAAAATTTTGTATTATGCTTTTATTGGTTCATTATAGTCTTACATCATAATGTAAATCATGTTGGCAGTGACATAGATGCACACAGCACACAGCACTTGGTAGCTCCCCTCTTCCATATTCTCATTTCCCCCTTCCCAGTATAGAGTACTGGGACTGACATTGGTTTATTCACATGCACACATAGTCGATGGTAGTATTTCCATTAATGAGCCTCAAAGAACATTTTATATCCAGAAAAAATATCTGTCAGAATGAAAGAAAACATAAGCCTACCTTGTTTAGAAAAACTAGAATCAAAAAGTAATTATACCTACCCTAGGAAAAAGTTTAAAATAAAATTCAACTGAAAAGTATATTAAAATGGGCAAAAAAAAATCAGATATTCTATAACAAATGAAAAGTTCAAGAAATGATGACTATCTTATTGAATGAAAAGCTTTATTATAATTAAAAAATACACATGACTATTCAAAGCAAGTTATAACTGATATCAGAAAAATAGAGGAAATTGCCTAAGTTGCATGGTTTATACATCTCTTGTTAATTTACATTAACTCAGAATAAAGAAGATATTTTGAATGAAAATAGAATTTTATTCCCTGTCATGGTTAAATATAGAATGTCCCCTGAAGAGCTCATTTATTAATGTTTAGTGTTGATGCAATTAGGTCATGAGGGATGTAATATCATCAGTAGATAAATCCATTGTGATGGATTTACCATGGCCTGGGGTGGTAACTTAGGCAAGTGGTGTCCCTGGGGATGTGGCCTTAGAGACTATGCTTTTGTCCTTGAATCCCTTGCTTGTTTATTCTCTTGTTTCTGGCCTCCATGATGTTAAAGGAAAACCCCTGCTTTCTTCTTCTCTCTGATTCCAGCTGGCATGCCTGCAATCTGCAGACCCTGCCCTCACATGGATGGAACCCAGAATCCCAAGAAACTATAAGTAAACGAATCTTCCTTCCTCTAGGTTTTGTGGTCAGTTGTCTTGTATTATAGTAGTAGGACTGTTGACTGGGACATTCCTTGAAATATTATTGATCCACTTACCAAAATGTTCTGAGAAATTCTCACTTACATTTAATGTATTTATTTTATTTCATTTCTTACTGCACCTGCTATATTAGCAGAAATACCAAAGTTTTAGGGTTCAAAGGTAACTTTCCTACCTTGTGGGCCAAGATGACACATTTACAAAAGCAAGTCAATAATTAACCGAAAATGAAATTATAAAACCCACTATTTTTGTGTAATTATTATACACCAATAAAAATGGAGTGACAGATTTTATCCCATTCTTTCAACAAACATCTACTGAATGTCATAGTAGATTATATGCACACATCTAGATTCCTCTTATACACACACATACACACACATACACACCAATAGTAGCTGGATTAAAAGACTATAAAAAGCTGAATAGAAACTATTTTTCCTTTCAAATAAAACATATCAAAATATTTTTCCACCACAAAGTACTTTAGAAAATAAGACACAGAAAAAACTAAACTGAAAATGAATGAACATTAATGGTTAGATAAATAGATATTTATATTATAATATTTTTACCACAAGAGGTATAAAATACATAATGATAAAGAACAAACTAAGAGAATAAAGTAAATAATCCTCATCAAAATATAAAATAAGAAAAATAGCTCAATAAAAAGATATAAATAAAAGCTCACAAAAGAGAATACCACAATGATAAAGAGGTGAATATATGTTATGTATGAATATTGGAGGAGATTTCAGTTAGATTACAATGAGATAACATTTCATCTCCACTAGATTAGGAAAATGTACTGCCTGAGAGCCGCGCGTGGTGGCGCACGCTTGTAATCCCAGCATTCTGGAGGCTGAGACTGGAGGATCCGGGTTTGAGGCCAGCCTCAGCTACCTAGTGAGGCACTCCGCAACTTAGTGAGACCCGGTTTCAAAATAAAGAATAAAAAACAGGGCTGGGGGTGTACCTCGGAGGTAGAATGCCCCTGAGTTCAATCCCCAGTACTGCAAAAAAAAAAAAAAAAAAAAAAAAAAAAAAATGTACTGCCTGAAAATACCACATTGTAGTGAGTATTGGAATGCATATGATACTGTGGGAGGTAAGTTAGTAAAGCCATTTTAGAGAGCAATTTTGCAGTGTCAGATTAATTGAAGATGTACATATAATACTCCTCACCAAATCATTTCTAGGTATATGCTAAGGGAAACTCTTGCACAGGTGCACAAAAATATATACCTAAGACAAATTATTGCAGCATTGCTGATTATAGAAAAATATTGAGGGGAATGAATACAGTTATCTTCATAAAAATATTATATGACAGAGAAAATTAGAATTAGAAAGGCAAACATTAATGGGGCTTAGATGCATCTCACAAGCATAATGTTAAGCAAATAATAATCTTAGTATATATCAAAATGTAAAGCATATCTAGCAAAGCTATATATTGCATACCTGGTGGTATAGTTACAATATATTATTAAGAAGTACATGCAGCGGTAATAATAAACACTAAATTCAATATAGTGTTTTTTCTTGGAAGAGGCTGTTGTAATCAGGGAAGGATACATCTCCTATCAGAGAGAGTAGTCTGGAGACTATTATACAGGCACAGACAAAAGATTGTCACTTCGACTAGGAAGATATAAAATTGGGATCTGGATGATATTTTTTACAGTACTGTTTGAATCGACTCAACTAGTTATGGGTCTCATACTTAACGACCAAGTATGTTTATTTTGATTATGTGAAAGTTATCAAACTGAGACTAAACTTTACTCATTATCAGACAAAGGAGCTCCTGTCTCCCTACCTTATCCCATGGGTATATAGCAACACACACCTACCATCAGCTTTTATAACTAAACAGAATACAGAGTTATTTATCCTGTGTTCCCATAAAGCCGCAATGAAAAAACATACCAATGTAATAGATTTGATGAGAGCTTAACTTCTTGCTATTTCAGTCACACAACTTAGCATCTTAAAGACATTTTATAAAATTTTTCCTCCTCTAATAGGCAACACTGAGAAATGAGGCTTCATGAATATCTTCTGTAAACTCAGCATCTGGGCACATCTATCCCTTCAACATTTCAGTTTAAGTAGTATACTTTATATCTGAAAAATAAACTGTCTTGATGTGATTCCCTAACAATTCTCTGCACATATTTCAGTGTGATTCTTGTCATCTAGGGATTTGAAAATGTTTCATTATGTCAACACAGTAACTTGCATATATATTTAGTAAGCTTTTTTTTGCAAGGTACTCAAAATTCTTTAGACAGTAGTTTGCAAGCTTTCTTCCTTAGAACTGTGATGTATGGAAAAAAGTCCTTCGGAATTTATGAGGTAAAATAAAAAAAAAAGTGAAGTAGAAACAACAACATCCTAGTCTCATTGTTTTCTTTACAAAGAAAAGTTCAGATACTTGATAATTGAGGTTTTGCATATACAATTGAATATAGAGGAAAAAAGAAAATGCTCTGCACCTGCAATTAGAGATCCAAACTAGACTTTAAGCCTAAATGCTTATTCACAGCTTGGCTTTCTGTGGGTCAAATGAAAATTATAGAGTGCATAAGGAAGATAGATGCTCAAAAAACACCTCATGGTAATAATTTGATTAATTTAAATGAAGGAAATGTAGATATTGTGCTTTAAATCCTTAATACCCATCATAGGGGCAATGGGGACTGGTATTTAAAAAAAATTAGGTGTATAAGCAAAAGTAGATGCTCTAAAAGTGAATTAATTTGAAGCCCAGTAAAAATAAATCTTCAATAGGCTATTTAAAGAGAAAATTTATATGTAGAACAAAAAATTGAAAAAATCTTTTGAAGTTAACCACAGAGATACAGAAATTTGGAAAAAATGAAAACTTAGGAGACATATAAGACAGGAAGAAGAATTTAAACTCCTTTTAATAGTAGTCCAAGAAGAAATGAAGAGGAAGAATAAAATTAATTTACATGAATAATATCTGTGTATGTTTTGAGATAAACATGTATCCTCAAATTGAACTGCCCCATCTATATGCCAAGGAAGATTAAACAAGAAGGAAAGAGGAAAGAAACAAAAGAAGGAACAGACATAGACATATTATAATAAAACTACAGAAGAGTATTATGAAAAATATTAAAACTCACAAGACAAAATAGGTATCTAGACAGAAATTAAAATTAGACTTTGCCAACTATCAGTTTATGACCCCTCAGTTCCAAATATCCCATTTTTACCTGCTATGCAAAAAAACAAAGATGGTTCATTTAAATATTTTGCTTTGCTACTTGGAAAGACGATAACTCTTATCAATAAGCAATATTGGAGAGATATAGGGGGACATAGAGATTTTCCTTCTTGGTCCAGTGTACTGTCTCATCAGTACACACACAGCTACTACAACAAACAGGCATAACAAACAGGACATGACTCCTGCAATAGTTTTAGTTTCTCAAGGTCTGTAGCTTCCCAGTATCCTCAGCACAGTGTGGGCAGTGGCAGGCCTAAGTCAAGGATGACTTCACCAGCACCTGGTTTCTGTAGTGTCCAGCTATCAGTAATACACAGAAGCCAGTGGCCTCTTTTATCTTGGGTGGTGCAACATTAGGAAACAATTCAAAAGATCACCCTCATTTTTTATATCAACTGCAAAATTTGGGGGTTCCTAAGACTACTTACATCAATTGAAAATTTAGGGATCTACAAAACCAACTTTATTTTATAATTCATTATAAAGACTCACAGAACTCATTGTAAGCTGAAAAAAAAAATATATATATATATACAGAGAGAGAGAGAGAGATGTGATTTGCTATATATTGAATGTGGCCCTAAATTATATATGTTAAAATTCCAACACCTATATGATGATACCAGGAGATGGGGGTCCATGAGGATGGAGTATTCATAAATGTGATTAGTGTCCTTATAAAAGAGACTCCAGAGAAATATTTCACCCCTTCCACTTTGTAATGACCTGATGAAAAGAGAGCATTTTGTGAACCTGTAAGTGGATTTTCTCCAGACCTGACTCTGGAACTGTGACAGTTAAAATTTCCATTGTTTATAAGCCAGTAGTCTGTGGCATTCTGTTATAGCAACTTGAATAGACAAAGACATGACTTATTTCAGTAAAAGGATACAGATTAAAATTAGCCAAGGAAAGAGACGTATGGTATAGAGTCCAGGAGAGTTCTCAACAGACTTTCCAGTTGTCCTCACCCAGTGGAACCTTATGGTGTTACCTCCTCCCAGCAATGATGTGAGACAACACCTATGCTGCCAGTGTTTCTGTTTCCAACCAGGAACATTCACTCAAGTGTTGTCCAGAGATTTTACTAGGGCATGGTTAGATAGCTGTCAGCCACCTGTGTGGCTGATGTGGACTTATAGCTCCTCTACAGGTTAAGCTGATACGCTGTGGGCTCAAAGTCCTCACCACAAATAACATGGTTAAAATTTTATCAAATATGGTAAACAAAGATACTTTTATGAGACAGGAAATTCCAAGGTCTTAAATAAACATCCCAACAGCCAAGGGCAAAGGCCAGACCTCTCTTTGGTGAGGTAAAATATTCACGACATAGATAGTTTCATAGCACAATGCCCCTGGTGACATAACTTCCCATAAACAGCTTTCCTTGACCCTTTGGAGTATGAATTTCTAGTAAGTTCCACCAAAGTGAAAAACTGCAATGTCATTCAGTGAGTTCTAAGTGTGTTCAGTTCAACAAGGCCTAAATCAGCCCTGGGGGTGAGGAAAGCCTCTTATTTGAGCCCTCACCTCAGCCCTAGTATCAGCTCCTTAGATTTGCAATTTCTATTTTATTTGTATTCTGCTATACTTCTTATAGTTCAATCCCTTTATAGTTTAATCCCCCATCACAGGTAATGATTTCTTTTATTAAACTTTCCTTATTTAATTTGGTAAGTGGATTCTAGACTCTGATGATATATGATACACTGATTAAATGCAGACTTCCTATCTGTGACAAACATCTCCAGAAAAAGAGTGGGAAATATCTTTAAAATGCTAATTAAAATTAGCCATCAACATTAAATTCTATGCCAAGCAAAATTTTATTCTGAGAGAAGATAAAAATATCTTCTGAAGTTTAAAGTCTAGTAGAATTATCAAAAATAGATGCTCATTGAAAGAAAAATAACTTACATCTGTAAAGAGGAAAATAAGTCCAGAAGGAAAGAAGGAAGAGAAGGGTTCAAATTATAGTAGTAAACAGAAATAATTAGTCTGATAGTACACCTAAATTAGGCTTTCTGTGAATGTGTATGTTTATTTTTGAGTTAGTGTGTGTTTGTGTTTGTGTGTGTATGTGTGTGTGTGTTTGTATGCACAAGTGCATGCTTATGCACATGTGTGCTCATATAAAAACCTGGAACTACAATTATGACCATATGAGTCTAAAATTCATATGGAAATATAAAAACAAAGAATAGTTAAAAATAGGAACAACATCAATTTTCTGATCAATTCTATAAACTATTTGGTTGAATTTGTTGGGTCTTCTAAGTATAGTATCATGTCATCTGCAAAAAGGGATAGTTTTAGTTCTTCTTTTCCTATTTTTACACCTTTGATTTACTTCTCTTGCCTTATTGCTCTGGCTAGAGTCTCAAGTACTATATTGAACAGAAGTGGTGATAATGGACATCCTTCTCTTGTTTCTGTTTTTAGTGGGAACTCTTGCAGTTTTTCCTCATTTAATATAATGTTGGCTGTGGTCCTATTGTATGTTGCCTTTATGATGTTGAGGTCTGTTCCTTCTATTACATTCTCTGTAATGCTTTCAGAATGAATGGGTACTGGATTTTATCAAATGTCAGTTGAAATAATATGATTTTTGTCTTTTATTCTGTTTCTGTGATGAATTACTTGAATTGTTTTTCATATGTTGAACCAGCTTTGCATCCCTGGGATGAACTCGACTTGGTCATGCTGTATAATTTTCTTGATGCGGTTTTGAATGCGTATTGCTAGTATTTTGTTTAGCAGTGTTGAATCTAAGTTCATCCGTGATATAGGCCTATAGTTTTCTTTTCTTGAGCTGTCTTTATTTGGCTTTTTTTTTTTTGTGGTACTGGGGATTGAACTCAGGGGCATTCTACCTCCGAGCTACACCCCCAGCCCCTTTTTATTCTTTATTCTGAAACAGAGTCTCACTGAGTTGCGGAGTGCCTCACTAGGTAGCTGAGGCTGGCCGCGAACCCGGATCCTCCGGTCTCAGCCTCCCGAATGCTGGGATTACAAGCGTGTGCCACCACGCCCGGCTTTTATTTGGCTTTTGTATTAATGTGATGTTAGCTTCATAGAATGTGTTTGGGAAAGTCCCATTTCTTTGTATTTCATGGAATAGATTGAGGAGTATTTGAATTAGTTCTTCTATAAAGGTTTTATAAAATTCACTTGAAAAACCATCTGGCCCTGGGCTTTTGTTTGATGGTAAACTCTTTATTGCTGCTTCTATCTCTTTGATTGCTATTGGTCAATTTAAGTTTTCTATATCTTCTTGACTCAATTTAGAAAGGTTGTATGTGTTTAGAAATCTGTCAATTCCTTCTGTATTTTCCATTTTGTTGTAGTATAGCTTTTCAAAGTAGCTTCTGATGATCCTCTATATTCCTACATTGTGGGTGGTAATATCACTTTCTTCATCTCTTATTTTGGTAATTTGAGTTGATTCTCTCTTTCTTTTGGTTAGGTTGGCTAATGGTTGATCTATATTATTTATTTATTTAAGAAACTAGCTTTTGGTTTTATTGATTTCTGTATTTTTTTAATTCTCAACTTCATTAATTTCTGCTCTGATTTTAATAATTCCCTGTCTTCTACTGGCTTTGAGGTTAGACTGTTCTTGTTTTTCAAAGGCATTGAGGTATGATTTTGTGATTTTCTGTTCTTCATATGTGGGCACTCAGTGCTATAAATTTTCCTCTAAGCACTGCCTTCAAGGTGTCCCAGAGGTTTTGAAACATTGTCTCTCTGTTTTTGTTTGTTTCTAGGAATTTTTTAAATTTCTCCGCTTACTTCTTCTATGACCCAAACCTCGTTCAGCAGCATGATGTTCACTCACTATGTGTTTACGTGGTTTCTCTGGGTCTTCAGAATGAAGGATCCTCAGACGAATAGGAATGAACCTACCATATGATCCAGCAATACCACTTCTGGGTATCTACACAAAAGAATGGAAACCAAACTATCAGACCAACACATTTGTATCTATGTTTATAGCTGCACAATTCACAATTGCCAACTATGGAACCAGACAAGATGTCCATCAACAGACAAATGGATTACAAAACTATGGGATATGTACACAATGGAATTTTACTCAGCCATAAAAGAGAACAAAATCATGTTATTTGCAGGGAAATGAACGGAATTGGAAAACATTATGTTAAGTGAGATTAGTCAGTCACAAAAAGTAAAAAAAAAAAAATCATATACTCTCCCTAATGCAGAAGCTAGGGAGCAAGTGGGGCATAAGAGGGACTCTAGATGAAAAAGGAGAAACCTTAGATGAGCAAAGAAGGTGACTTAACTGAAGGAGTTGGGTGAATGGGACACCCCAATGCACATGGTATACTTTAACAAACATATCAAAGTCAATCACTAAACTGAACATGAGAAGGAGGGAGTGGGGAGAGAATGGGGCAGGAATTTGGGAAGGGTTAAATGAGAGATATGTGTATGTATGCCTCTACCATCTTGCACCTAACAAAGATGTATGATTACAATGCACCAATAAAAAAGAAAGAATTCAGCTGGGCGTGGGTGGTGCATGCTTGTAATCCCAGCATTCGGGAGGCTGAGACCAGAGGATCCAGATTCGTGGCCAGCCTCAGCTACCTAGTGAGGTACTCTGCAACTTAGTGAGACCCGGTTTCAAAAATAAAGAATAAAAAATAGGGCTTGGGGGTATAGCTCGGAGGTAGAACGCCCCTGAGTTCATTCCCCAGTACCGCAAAAAAAAAAAAAAAAAAAAAAAGAATTCTAGACAAAAAAGTGTAAAATTGCCCTTACTTTCAATTAAGCAAATATTTTCAATGCAATATCAAAAGCATGATACAGAAAAAAAATTGAAAATTGAGCTTCATCAAGATATAAAATATCTGCTCTTCAAAACACACTCTTAATAAAAGATAAGAGGTAAGCAAGAAACATTTGTTAACATATGTAAAACAAATGACTCATATTCAAATATATTTAAAATTCTCAGAAACTAAAACAAGAAAAACTATCAACCCAATTAAAAAATATACAAAGCATTTTAAGTGATATCAAAGAAAATATACAAGTAGCAAACACATTCATGATAAATTGGAACTTTCACGTCTGGAAAGATACACTATATGGACTTTCTCTTTTCTTCTGATAAGTATAACTAGGAATCCTGGTTTGGGAGGCTGAGGATCGCTGGTTCTCAGCCAGTCTTAGCAATTTAATGAGACCTTTTGCAACTTAGTGAGACTCTGTTTCAAAATAAAATAAGTAACTTAAGACTGAAAAAGAAGATATCTCAGCTAGAAATCTCAGGATCTGGGGAATAACACTTCTCTGAACTGAATGTTTGTATTCCCCCAGTTCCATGATTTGTAATACTCATCCACAAAGTGATGGTATTTGGAAATGGAGCCTTTGGGTGGCCATTAAGTCATGATGGTGGACTCATGATAGATTTAGTATCCTTATGCAACAAAATAGATTTTCCTTTGCTGCTCTCATCCAACTGAATATATAAGAAGAAAGAAGACATCTGTGAACTGGAAAAAAAGCATTCACCAAAAACCCTACTCTTTGCTGGGTATGGTGGTGCATGCCTACAATCCAAGTACTTTGGAGGCTGAGACAAGAGGATTTCAGGTTCAAGGACAGTCTCAGCAACTCTCAGCAAAACAAAAAATAAAAATGACTGAGAGTACAGTTCAGAGGTAGACTAGCTCTGGGCTCAATCCCTAGTATCACAAAAAGAAGAGAGATAGGAGAGAGAGAGAGAGAGAGAGAGAGAGAGAGAGAGAGAGAGAGAGAGAGAAATACCCCACTTTGCTGACACTCTGGTGTCAGACTTCCACTTTCCAGAAGAGTGAGAAGTAAATGTGTGGTGCTTAAGTCATCTAGTTTATGGTGTTCTATTATAGTAGCATGAACTAAGAAGTGGTGTGCTCACTGGTTTTTGTTTTTATTTGTTTTGTTTGCCTCAGATATCTCAGACTTGGTGTTAAAGAACCCAGAACTGGACATACCAATAGGCACAAACAAGGAACAAAAAGGAGGCCCAGCAAAAGCCTGTTCTTTCTAGCCAAAGAAGCAGAAAACCTTTAGATAATTAGTAATCTACTTCAACCAGACACCAGTGAAAAAGCTGTTGCCTGACCAGTATGCTTACTGGCAAAGGCCAAAGGAAAGCCAAGACTAGTTTCAGGGATCTGTAATGAGACACCCTAATAGCCTGCCAGGTGTGTTGTCAGAAAGGGTCAAGTAGGAATCCAAGACTTTCATTCTTGAAAGATAATACAAAGCAACACCCCCTTCATCTAGTGTCAGTACAAATCTTGATGGAGACTGGAATTCCACTACCACTCAGGGGTAATGTGACTCTAGCACACCTGCTCCCATGATATCACAGAAGGTCAGGATGGTGAGAACCAGGCTCTGACCTTAATGAAGACAGCACAGGGAGGTCCCACCCCCATCTTCCCTTAGGTGTGAATGGAGGTCAAGCGAAGACCCTGAACTTCTATCTTCTCCTAGAATTGATGAAAGATAAAATACCCCTACTTAAAAAAACCTATAAAAAGAGATATACTCAAAAGCAATATAAATAAATGAAAAAAAAATCAAGTAACCCAGAGGAAAATGCTAAAGAAAAAACAAAAGTAAAAAACACAGAGAAAAATAAATTAAAAATATGACAGAGTTAAGACCTAACATATCAATAATTACATTAAATATAACTTACTTAAATATGTCAGTTAAAAGATAAATAGAGTGGATTGAAAAAATCTTTTCCCAACTTATGTTGTCTACAAGAAACTCACTTGAAATATAATAACATAGGTAGGTTAAAAGGATGGAACATAATGCAACACCCAAAATTAATCAAAGGAAAGCAAGTGCTATATTCATACTGGATAACTTTAGAGCAAAGAAACTTACCAAAGATGGACAGGGATCAAATATCGTAATAAAAGTATCAATCCATTAAGAAGTCATAACAATCCTAAATATGTATGCATTGAACATAAAACAACAAAAGATGTGAAACAAAAACTAATGGGAGTAAAATGAAGGGTGAAAAAATCTACAGTTATAGTTGGAGACTTTTTCATTCAAGAATTAATACAATAGATAATCAAAAATGATATAGAGAAATTCAATAATAGCATCAAATAACAGTATCTACTTAACATATGTAGAACATTCCACCCAATGAGAAAAGAATACACATTATTTTCAAGTCCCTATGGAACATATACTAAGTAGAACATATGCTGCTTCATAAACCAAAAAGTATATTATTCTCTAACCACAATGAAAGCAAAGTAGAAATCAATAACAAAAAATAAGAGAAGTACCTCCAAACACTTGGAAACAATACAATCAATACATTCTAAGTATGCCACGGCATAAAGAAGTTTCAAGGGAATTTTTAAAAATACATAGAATTTAATTAAAATAAAAATACAACTTATCACAGTGTTAATAATACAGCTGAAGTAGTGCCAAGTGGGAAATACAGCACTTAATGCATATATTTGAAAAGAAGAGTCCATTCTCCCACTTCAAGAACCTAGAAAAGGCCAGGTTTGGTGGTGTACACCTATAATCCCAATACTTGGGAGGCTGAGACAGGAGGATAGCAGATTTGAGGCCAGCCTCCGCATCTTTGTAAGACCCTCTTTCAATATGAAAAAATAAAAAGGGCTAAGAGTATAGCTCTGAGATAGAATGGCCAAAGGGTGGAGAAGAAACTAGAAAAAAAATAGTAGCGTAAAATCAAATCAAGGAGAAGAAGAAATAATGATAGAAGAAATCAACAAAACTGATAGTAGAAAAATAACAGGATTAATGACTAATTCTTTGATAAGATCAATAAACTGACAAACTTCGACCAGGACAGAGAGAGAGAAGACACAGTCTACTAATATCAGGAATGAAGCAAGCAATATCTCAACAGACCTTGAATAGATCAAAAGAACAAAATCATAATACTGTGAACAACTCTACACACATGGATTTGCCAACTTGGGAAAAATGGAACAATTCTGTGAAAAAAAGTACAATTCATTCACTTTGAAATAGATAACTTGAATAGGACATTGAGTAAATCTAATTCATAATTTTAAAATTCCCCTAAAGAAATAAAGATCAATTGGTTTCACTGGAAAATTATACCAAATGTTCAAAGAAAATTCATACATTTTATACAATCTCTTTTAGAAAACAGTTCACAATTCATTTTATGAAGCACTTATTACCTTGACATCAAAACCAAAATATGAGTCAAAAAAAGAAAGAAAGAAATTAAAATGACAGGCCAATGTCCTTCATGAGAATAGGTACAAAAATTCTTAATATTTAGTATTTGCTATATAGAATATATAAGAATAATTATACAAGATGACCAAGTGAGGTTTATTTCAGGAATGAAAGACAGGTTCGATATTCAAATTAAGTCATCATAAGCCACAGGCTAAAGAATTGTGCTCCTGAGCACTTATCTCAGAGAAATGAAGATTTCTGTTCACATAAAAACCTGCATACAAAATTTTATAGTAGATTCATTCATAATAGTCAAAATTGGACAGTTAGATTTCCTTCAAATGATAAAGGAATAAACTGTAGAACACCCACGCTATGCAACAAAAAGAATGACCTGTGGATACACATGGCAAGATGGGTGGATCTCCAGAGTCATTCTCAGAAGAAAGCCAAGAGTTATATTCCATATGGTTTCATCCATATAATACTCTCTAAATGCGAACAACATTTATAAATAGAGAACAAATTAGTGGTTGCCAAGGATTAAGGTGTGGTAAGAGTGGGCAATAAGTTGGTGTGGCTTTAAAAAAGCAGCATGAAAGAACGTTGTGATGAAGAACTGCTCTTTATCTTGACCAAATTGAGGTTAATATTCTGGTTATGATATTGTAGTGTAGTTTTGAAAGATGTTACCACTGAGAAAAAAAGAATAAAAGATACTAGAGCTTTTTATATTATTCCTTACCTTTGCATGTCAGTCTACAATTACTTTAAAATGGAATGTTGAATTTTTTAAACATCTCAAAATACATGAAAAGATAATATCATTTGCCTTTGGAAAATACATTTAAAAATTGGTGCATTGTAATTATACATTATATTGGAGTATGGAATGATAGAAATGCACATGCACACAACTTTTGGAGCACTTCCCTCAGAGTCTCCCCTTACCACCCCCTCCCACATGTCTTTGAGATTGGGATTACTCGTTTTGTATACATATGAGGCATTATTTCAACTATCACACTTTTTGTGTCTTCATCCCCTCCCCCCCCTCCCTTCCCTAAACCCCCTCCATCACTATAATGGAGTCTCTGCTCTTTTACCAGATGCTACCCTTGTTTCAAAAAATACATTTTAAAAACCACAGTTCAATCACTCAATACATACATGTTAGACTGCTAACCTGAAAGACTGACAAGCCTTATGTTGATGAGAATCTGGAGGAGCTAGGAGAGAATGTGCCCATATTATGACTTGCAAACACTTCTGGTGGGAGTATAAAATAAAATCACTTTGAAAAATAGTTGGCAGTTATTAAAAAAAAGTTGAACATACAAGGGCCATGTGATCTAACCGTTCCATTCCAGTCATTGACCAAGAAAAAAAAAAAGTGTAAAGCCACAAGATATCACAGCCATAAGATTGTCAAATAATGGCAGCAGTATGAATTTACACAGTTTCTTTGAAAAGCATTTTAATGGTACTCAGTAAATTTTAAAATGTTCTTATGCTGTGATCTAACAATACTGCTTCAAAGTTGCATGTATTAGAGAAAAACTCACAAGGATGAACAAGGAAGCATATATAACTATTCACTGCAACTGCTTATAATTGATTTTTAAAAGGGCTTTTAGAATGGGAAAAATCTTAATAAAGGGTTTATATCATAGAGTACTAATTATCCAACAGTTAAAATTATTAAACTTGACATTTTGTGTACACATATTTATATGTGCTTAAGAACTTAATGGTAAAATAAAAATATTTAAAAGCAAGTTGCAAAACAAAACAGGGAAAACAGAATATTTATGTAAATATTATTAAATGCTCACACACAAAATTCTATAATTGGTTACAGATATATCTATATGTTTTTAAAAATATAAAAGTAGACGGGAACACTATGTAGTATAGATGATTATTATCTCTGAAAAGAAGAATGGGACTTGGGATGGTACTGCAAATGAATGTTTTGTCTATATTTGTTTAAATTACACACGCACACATATACATATATATACATATACATATATGTATATGTATGTATATATATATGTATATATATATATAAATGTATATATATATATATATATATATATATATAAATTTAAAAGCCCTAACTAATGGTAACAATTTGAAAACTCTAACATTTGTATTAGTAATTTGTTATTTCAAACTGTGATTCTATATTAAATGAGGCTAACAGAATTTGCCATTAGTGTCCTGTAAATTCACTAGGCATTAATATGATGTAGATTTATTTTTGTTGTCAGTGTTATCTGAGTTCTAATCACTAAACCACCACCAAGAATTTGCAAGAATCTAGACAGTTTACTCAGTTTCTGTCTTGAATGTCTGTGTCCTCCTCCTGTGCTGCCCCATATGTTATTTTTGTAATTCAATGCAGTAATAAATAAATGAAAAATAATATGACGAGTTACCTGTCTAGTAAGCATCTAATAAGGTATACTGATTTTAGTAATGCTTAGAAATAAAGTAGACAAATATGATTAAATTTTAAATGCTCACTTAAAACATTTCTTTGCCTATGCATTTACTTTTGCTAATGGCTTTCCCAGCCTGAGACATAATGAAACAGTAGCAATTTGTGCACACATTATCTGGGATGCATTGAATCAAAAGATATTCTTTTAAATAATGAACTTCTCTGCCTATTTAGAAAAGACTTCCATGGGAAACAAGAAGCACTCCTCTAATAGAGAAAAATACTCCAAAAAAAGACAATAAGTGCAAAGTATCTTTTATGGGTCCATTCCTTTGATCTTGCTTTTAAAAAAAATTACACTTTGTTTTTTCTGGCTGCTTACTTTCAAATAAACTAGCAGATACTCTATGCATCCCTGTATGTTGGGAGACTACGTGCTTTCACAGAAGTCTGCTATCTGGAAGCATCCTTATCAGCGTCATGGTGAACAGTTGAAATTTATTATCATTACTGCCAGGCTGAGGAAAAAATGGTCAACAGTCACAGCTAAGAAGTTTGAAGTTTTAGAAAGTCTTTTAAAGTTTCAGGCAACCACGTTTTGACTTGTTCCTAAAACAAAACGTAACAGCATCCCACACATCCTATCATGTATTTGGCAAAAATAGCAGAAACAAAATGTCATGCACTTAACCGGTGTGTGGAAGACTAGAGTGTAAATATGAAAAGTGTAAGAATTTTTATAGCTTTCCAAACTATAGAAGATAAGTAATATCTTTGTAATGCGAGGAGAGCCATTTTCATTATCACGGGGCCTTGACAAGTAGCTTCCCACACAGCTTATCAAGCTGAATGCCACTAATACTGCCAGAATACAGATTTTGTTCATGCTTTTGTAAGGTCTGAAAGGATAGTTTCATGTATTTAGTTCAATGAATGCACTGACAAACTGATAGGTCTCCAGAGTACCTATTGATAAAAAGAGACGTTTGATAAACTGATTCTCTGCCTTCTGCTTGTATACTGCCTTATGAATAATTATTTTTCAGTGTGATAGGAATTGTTGTCATCTGCATGTCTTTTCTCACAGTGCTGCACAGCTTCCTCCTCTCCCCAAAACATGCCTTAAGTTTCAGTTTGTCCTACAGAGGATAACTCTACAAATCCGAGGCCTGAACAGGAGTGATCCCTCTCATCCCCTACGTACAGATTTTAAAGACAGAAGAGGAATAAAAATGCCAACCTAGATTTGAGGAATACTTGATCATTTACAAACTGCTCTCCTGTGCAGTATTCTGTTTTATCCCCTTTACAACTGCAAATTAGTATGAATTGGGGGTAATTTTCTAATTTAACAATTCAGGAAAGTGAAGGAGTACAGGTTGATTCACTTTGTCACATAAAAACCAGTGCAGTGTCTTCTATTTTCTTTTTATTTAGTGTTTATTTGAAACATGATAATTGTATATGTTTATGGGCAGCAATGGAATATTTTGGTATGTGTAGACATCAGGAAATGATCAAATTAAGCTAATTAGCATATTTATCACCTTGTATACTTTTCCATTTTTCTGTGGTACATGGTTCCACGCTTTTAATAGGGAGTGGTGAGCCTGCAATGGGAACTTCGAACCTCTGTGGTGAAAGCCAAGCCCTGATGGGGCCCCACAGACTCTTCCTTGTTTTTCTTGAATCTGATAGTTTACATATATAGCTTATGGCCCCATTTCTCCTTTTGTCATGGGCTTGGGCTACATACGAATTCCTGGCACAACAGAGGCCCTGGTTACATGTTTGTTGAAAGAACAATGGAAGGGATGGATATGAACATGTAATACATAGTTTATGTGCTTATTCTTAGGGATGCTAAAAAACTGTGTGCCCTTACTTTCATTCAGTATTTTTTTTATTTTGTCTTAGAGAAGTTATTATAATTGTCAATGAAATTATATGGTGAATTGTAACATGATAATATATTACCCAATGAAATGTCACTACTTTATCTGATATAATCACTTTTTTTCCTCTGCCTTGCCAAAATCATAGTTCAGAGTAGGAAAGGGCTTGAAATTCATATTTGTTTTGCACTGCAGAAGCAAAACAGCAAATGCACAGACACCCATAAACTTCACCAATCCTATGTACTTTTCCATTTTCTCTTCTGAAATTGTTTCTGTCACTATTTTGATTTAGATTCCACCAAAAGGGGAAAAAGAGAGATTAAATCAAAAGATTGTCAAATGCTTGCATATGCCTAAGAATTAGTGGATACTAGTGTACTCGAAGTATAATACCTAAAATTCTTAGGAGATGCATCTCTCTTTTCTTATTGGTGCATTGTAATCATACATCTTTGTTAGATACAAGCTGGTAAAGGCATACAAGCACATATTTTTCATTTAACCCTTCCCCAATTCCCCCTGCACTCCCTCTCCCTCCCTCCTTCTCAAGTTCAGTTTAGTGATTGACTTTGATATGATTGTGAAAGTACATCATGTGCATTAGAGTGCCCCCCCATCACCTTCAGTTAAGTCATCTTCTTTGCTCATCTAAGGTTTCTCCTTCTTTGTCTAGAGTCCCTCTTATGTCCCACTTTCTCCCTAGCTTCTGCATATTAAGAAGGGCATATGACTTTTTACTTTTTGTGACTGACTAATCTTACTTAGCATAATGTTCTCTTAAAAGTATTATTAGTATTTTTTCTAGAAATTATTTATTTAAAGGAATTCCGAATACAGCTTTACATTTTTAGAATTTATCTATTCAAGGAGTGTGTGTGTATGTGTGTGTGTGTGTGTGTGTTCCTTACTAAATACCAGTTTATGGCCTATCTAATAAGAATTATATAGAGACCTATTTCATAAAACAATAAAAACTGTATCTTAGAGTATGGGTATGGGCAACACAGACATGGGAATGGACTATTTAATAATGAAAAACTCTGTATTCTTTCAGACTGAATATGGACAGTAAGGTTTCAAGTTTGCCTGAGTTAATGTGTAACTTAATTTTTGCAGATGGCTGATGCCAGTTACCTTATTTCTAAGAAGCAGGACAATGCTTAATGTTACTTGTGATAACTTCTGATTACTAATTACTAAAATTTGTTCTTGAAGACTATGCCTTTGTGTATGATTTAAGAGTTTTCATAGCCTGGCTCTATCTCCTCCCTTCAGTCCATATGTGGACACTAAGTTCAAGCTATTCCTCTGCCATAAAATGGTTATCAAATTGTATTGCTTACTTGTTATTTGTATCACTTTTCTTGATATGTCTTTCTCTGGTTATATTTCTTCCATCACCACAAGATTCTAGAAGGGCAAAATTTTGATATTTTTTAACTTCTTTTCTCCAAAACCTATTTACTTCCCTGCAACTTAGATTAGTTATTTTAAGCTACAGTAATCTCTCAACAATTAAGCAAAAACCCCATGTATTTGTTATATGTGAATAAACAAATAGCAGGAAGTAATATTCACTTGACTAAGAATTAATACAACTATTAAACAGTTAATTTTGGATATCATTCAAACAGAGGAGATAAGAACAGGGTAATTAACATCATGTTTCCTTTCAAGCACATAATTGATAAGATGTTACATTTTTTATCCAGTTTTAATCTGCTTATTTTTATTGTGACTAGATTCCAAAAGTCAAATTAACTCTTTTTGTATTTATCTCCTCTATTCTGTCTCACAATGTTGTGAGAGATTGCAATGTGATTCTTATACCTCTCAAAAGAAATTAATTGTTGATTTAAGAGGAAAGAGGTGATTTGGTAAAATAAAAAGATTGTTTCTCATCTATGCATGACAAAAAGATTGTTTCTCATCTATACATGAGAAAGTAATTTAAGAAAGGTGCTAAGGAACAAAGTAATTAGTTGGGGTATTTGCAGTGGATATGGATTTGAAATTGGAAATTAAAGTTAGAGATAAAAATAATTCTTTGGTGCCTTAAAGAGGAAGTAAAGAAAAGAATACCAGTTGCGTTCTACTTTGTGAAAACTTATATGAAAACCAAACTAAGAAACAATGTAGAGTCCTTTATTTGCATTGTGAATCATTGCTTCATAAATATCACTGTGGACTCATGAGCACAAAGTATATTAAACTCGAATTAGTTGAGAAACCTACAAATTTTTTTGAGAATTTACTGTAAATACTTGATAAATAATAAATGGAATGAAGTATATATGCACATACCTCAAAAATGTGTTTTATACATGGTGGATAAGTTATTTTATTTAGATTTAATAATACTTTCATTTAGCTTAGATTTTGTATGATGATGATGAGAATAACAATAGCTATACCATTTTTGTCTACTACTACTACTACTACTACTACTACTACTACTACTACTGTGTACATTGCAAAAAGTTTATTTAATACTTAGCTACCAATTCTATAATTTAAGAAGTAACATCCCTACTTTATGTATAAAAGAGAAAATTTAGAAATTTAAAATGTTCACTGAAGTTCACTTGACTGGTAGAAATCAAATCTGTGCTTTGAACCCATGTTGTTCCAAACTGATGTGAAAAGCAGAGTCTCTGCCCTGAATCTTGTCTCCTCTCCTCAGAGGAAATGAGAGTACTAACAGATTTTCATGATGAAGTTATATAAATAACTAGTTGTAAATGGTGTAGAACAGATATGTTTGGATCAAATAATCTCTCTAAATGGTTAAAATTCTTTTAAAATAAATCTAAGGAGATATACCTAATTAGCATAATTTCATGTTAAAAGATGATTTTCATGTACATTTTTTTAGTTTAAGCAATGTATGTAATAATTAGCTAGATGACAAACTTCACTAAATATGTTTTAAATGACTACATGACATTTGGCTAGCACATTATGTAATAAATGTCTAATTGGATTTAAATTAAATTCCTTTTTAAGCAAACAAATTTAAATTACAAATTTTCTAATGAAACAGGAAAATTTAAACTATAATGGGGTAGAATGACTTGACAATGGTAATTGCTATGGAAACTTTATGAATGTAAGGACTATGCCCAATTGCATTACTTGATAGGTATGTATATATTTGTAATGATTATGCTTATGCATTATTTTAGAGTTAAAATAAAACTAGCTATCTTATTCTAATATCTTTCTTTTCAGAACAGAAAACCTAATCTTAAATGGCTTCTCAAAGTCACACAGGGAGAGAGTATATTAACAATTTTTTATAGTGTTTATAAACAATTTTCTATATTCTTGGTATTCCATTGTACTACATATCCTCTTATAGGAATTGTATGTCAGAAAGATGGGCAGTACCTATATAATGACATACTACCTGGCATATAACAATATCATTGCCTTCCTTAGTTTGTCGATTTTGCCATAATAAATTACGATTGACTGGGTAATTTGTAAATAACAGAAATTTATGTTTCACAGTTTGGGAGGTGGGAAGACCAAGATTAAGGAATTCAAAGATTCAATATCTAACTAGGGTTCACTTCCTTTTTTTTTGTTTTAATTTTAGGCAATATGTTCTCACATAGTGAAAGGCGGCAATAGAACGTTTCTCTCTCTCTCTCTCTCTCTCTCTCTCTCTCTCTCTCTCTCTCTCTCCTTGCTTCCCTCCCTCCCTCTTTACTTAACTACACTCTTAACTCTGAGGTCTATTTTATTATATTTCTAGTTCCATTCAAGAACTTTCATGATCTCATCTCTTCCCATAAGCCGTACTTCCTAATACCATCACATTGGGGCTTAGAATTTCATCATAGGAATTAGAAAGGTGGAAAGAAGAACATTCCTTCTATAGTACTGCCTACTGAATATCAATACACTGCATTCAAAGTTTTGCTCAGTCTGGCTTCAGTCATTTATAGTGATCTCCTTTGCACACACATATATTACCTGGGGTTATGTTAAAACACACAGGCTCCCTAGAGTGAGGTCTGATATTTTACATTTCTAACAAGAAAGAGGAACTTATGCTTCAAATATAACCACACTGAACAGCAGGGCCTTAAAATTTACCTATGCTTTTCCTACATTCCAGCCATGCTGACTTCTTATCTTCCCAAAGAATTTTACTATCTCCATATGACCTAACAGATGAATGGTCCCTTCTTTATCTCTACCTATTGAAATTCCATTCAACTATTGAAATTCCATTCAACTATCCATCCATCCATTCATCTATACATCCACCCAATTATCCAGTGACATTTTTGCATGGATGTGTTTCTTGATCATTTCATCTTGAAAATATTTGTCCTGGCCCTACCAACTTCTGGCATCTGTATCTGACCCACCTTTGAAAAATCAGCTTAAATGAGTGCCCAGATAATCATCAGACTGTTCTAAAAACATCAGGTTCAAGTGATGAGTGTTTGCCAACCGTGGATGCATATTAGAGTTCTTTTAAGTATTAAATCTAGGATTCAAATTGCATTATGATTTAATAGGTGTGTGATGAAGCATATACATTTGTACACTTGATTGTAAACTCTCAGTAATTCAAATGTGAAGCATAGATTAAGATAAATTGACTAGTCTATGTGCCCACACTGATATTGGTTTAGATTCTAGCTTGGTAGTTAGAAGGAAGTTATTTTAGTAGGGGGTATTTCATGGCAGTTATGGTAAGGATCATGTGCTCTGTGGATATTAAAATTACCTTTGCAGCATTCAGTACATTCAGATGCATACTTGGAAATACTTTCAGAGTTAATGATTTATTAGGGTTTGTGGTAGGTCAAGATTCTTTTAAAGTTATCAATAAAAGTTAATTTAAAAGAAAATAAATATAGGAGTAAAAGATGAGACTATAGCAAATAATCTTTTCAAGAGAATAAGAAATAGTATCAGTTACCTTCCTATATCATATTATTCTTTGACCCAACAATGACAGGTGAACTCTTAGCATAGTCTCTTGAATCCCTCTGTTGAGTGTATCTCATGGAGCTAGTCATGGAACATAAATGTGAATCATAGACAGCAATTGTCTTGAAGATCTCTGAGATGAGTCTTAAAATGGGTCAACTACCCAATCTTCTAATGTTATAAGAAAAGAAGGGGTACTAAGATCATAAGGAGAAGAAGATATAAAATGTCAGAGTTAGTGAAGAATAGGGGAAACTGTGGTAGATGAGATGGGATTCTTGTACTTGGAAGAGCCTATGCAGACAATGGAATATACACATGTGTGCATGTGTGTATAAGGCAGGAAGAAAAGTTCTTTGAGATCCAAGAGAACAGGGCCTAGACTTGAGCATATATTAACATTTTACCTCAAATATACCAATACAATTATGCCCGTTGTACCTTGTTTGCTTCTAATATACAATAGACAACCCAGTCCCAATGTAATTTATATTCCTGGTCATTATAACCCTACATTATTTCACATGGTCTTTTAAAGTAATCATTCCTGTATCTCTGGCCTGAGTAAATAAAGATATGTCTTTTTGCATCTTTGGCTATATCAATGTGTCTGGCACATTTTGCTTTATATCATTAGTATGCAATAAACATTATTCAGACTTCTGTCTCACTCTAACTTTTGGTTTGGATAGCATTTACTTTCTTCATATCTTTTTGCACATACCCTTTTTACATATGATAGCCAATATCCTTTCCAAAACAAAATTCCTTTCCTGTCCTTGACAAAAAAAAGAAAAAAAAATTCCCACCACATATCCTTCAAAATATGATCAAATTTGTTCTCCTTTGCTCCTTTGTGAAGCCATCTGTAATATCTTAGTTAAATTATCTTCCCCATGGGCTACAGCTGGAATTTCCATTTCCATATACTTTCATTGGTAAAAAAAAAAAAAATATATATATATATATATATATAACATTGATTATAATTATTTAATTGTACACTAATGTTTCACTAATCTATCATTTCCTTGAGGAGAGAGACCATGTCATTCATCACTGTATCCCCAGCACCTGGTTAATTTCCTGAAAAATGGTAGAAACCCACAAGTATTTAGTGAATTTAAACAACTACCTTTGTATAAAACACATTGCACAATCCTATGCCTTGTATTAAGGGATGCTTCACTAAAATTTATGAAATGAATCTGTCAAGAAGAGTAAAGCAAAATTTCAGTATTCAGTATAAAATAACTTACCCATAATTAAGGATAATCTTTCCTTATGTTTATGCCAATTATTGCTACATAAACAATGGGGCTTTGGTTCTGCTCTTGTACCTTTGCACTAATAAGCTAGTCCAAAAAAAAAAAAAAAGAAAGAAAAAAGGAGAGAATCTTTCAAATTCATTTGACAAGGCCAGAAGGCCAGAATTTCCTTGATACTGATACTAGACAAGGGCATAACAAAACAAGAAAGTTACAGACCAATATCACTAACAAGCACACATGTAAATATTCTCAACAAAATGCCAGCAACTCTAAAAGAAAAGCATATCAAATATAATTTACCATGATCAAGCAGAATTTATTCCAGGGATGCAAGGATGGTTCACATATACAACTCAATACATATAAGACATTAAAGCAACAAGATGAAGACAGGAAAACAATTTAATAAAATTCAACATCCTTTCATGATAACAACTCTGAAAAAATTAGGAATAGAAAGAATATACCTGAACAGAATAAAGGCTTTACATCTAAAAACAAAACAAAACAAACAAACAAAACCCACGCAACTAACATTATACTGAATAGGAAAAGTCTGAAATATTTTCCTTTAAGATCTGAAATGAGACAAGATTTATACTCTCATCACTTAGTCAACATAGTCTTAGCCAGAGAAATTAGACAAAAGAAATTAATGGCATAAAAAGATTAAAGATGATAGTCAAATTATTCTGTTTGCATATTATATGATTCCATATATAGAAAAACCTAAAGATTCCACTAAAGGGCTACTAAGAGTAATTAGCAGATTCACTAAAGTTGCAGAATACAAAATCAACATGCAAAAATCAGCAGCATTTTTATACACAAATAACAAAATTGCTGAGAAAGAAATCATGAAAGCTATTGTGAAATCATAATTCATAATAGCTGCAAAAAATAAATAAATAGGAATTCCTGGCAAGATGGCATCTGAGTGAAACACCACTCCTCAGGCGCTGTGAGCTCGAGTCAAATCTGCTATAAAAGCAGTTTCTTAAGAGAAGAAAAAAAGCAAAAAAATAAATAAATAAGCAAAGAAATAGCAAAGCAGCCAATCATCCAACTAAACATAAATAAAGAGAACCCAGAGAGTGACCAGGGAGAGCAAAGGAGCCTGACTGCGTGGCGGCCTGAGCCACGGTGGCCAACCAGACACCAGGGTCTGCTAACACCACTGCGGATCCAGTGACCAGATGTGGAATAAGCGACTCCAGAACTCCACATCCTAACCAGGTGTTGTATCCCCGCACCATCCACAGTGACCTGAACGCATGGGATGACCAGCGTAAGCCCCCACAGGACATTCCCAGCTCACCTCTCTCCCCAGAGCTGGAGCAGAGATCAACTGCACCGCAGAGCTTGAATCAAAACTGCTGCAAATGCAGCTTCTTGAAAGAAGGAAAGAGGAACAAAGTGGCAGAAGAGTGAAAGGCAACAAGAGCAGCTGAACGGAACCCAGGGAGAACAAGGGAGCCTGCACATGCTGTGAACTGGTGGCTGCCATTTTGCATGCCACCATTTTCCCAGCCACAATTCTGCCAGCTACTCAGAGCTTCATCGACCTCCTGTGCCTCCAGTGACCAGAGGTGGAGTAAGCAACTATGGAACTCCACACCATAATCAGGCGGCATATCCTCGCAGGATCAACAGAGATCAAGAACATCTGGAACAACCATCTTAAGCCTGCACCAAGGTCACCCAGGTCACCCCTCCCACCAAAGCCAGAGCAGCAGGGATCTGTAAGTTGAATTGCCCCCCCGAGGTTCGGGGGCCCTTATACAAAGGACAGACTCAGTCACCTGCCCTTCTAGTGATTAGATAGGAACAGAAGTGTGGGAAGAACCCGGTGCACATAGGGCATATAGAACATCCAGGCACACTGAAAATGCCCAGCATTTAGACTGCACTTCTGCCACCAGCAAAGGCAGAGAAAGAGATGCAGACAGGCCCTGTGGAGAGCTCAGAGACACAAGCTCGCAGTGGGAGAGACATCAGCAGAACCCCCTGCCTGCACTGACAGAGCAAATAAAAATGCCAGAGACACACTCCAAAATTTAAACTCTGTACTTACGAACTAGAAATGTTTTTGTTTCTGTTTCTTGTTGTTTTTTGGTTTGGGGTTTTTGTTTTTTGTTTTTTGGTGTTATGTTTTATCTATTTTTACTCTGTTTTCACTTTGTATTGCCTTGATTTGTTTATGTTTGTTTGGATGATTGGTTGCTTTGTTATTTCTTGCTTAGTTTGTTGAATCTCTTCCTTATCCCTTTTACAAGCTTCTCTCCCTCTCTCCAATCTATATTCTTCTCCTCAACACTTTTCCTTCTCTCCTTTCTTTTTCCTTTTCTCCCTGTCTCATATCAAGACCATCTCATACTACCACACTCAAAACTCTACATTGACTACCAGAATACCCCAATATATCTACCGTCTTTAATCTTTACAATATATCACCTCAACCCACTCAACCTCTTATTCCGGTGGCCCATACACTCTACTTTACCCTATTCTTGCAATCATCACTCTGAATTCTCACCCAACCTTTACCACTGAACACAACCTGTCCCTGTATATACCAGCAGACACCTATAAATCCCCATTGCAGAGACTGGATGAGAAAACTTGCAAGAGCAGCAAAGATATAAATTTAAGAACAGGGGGACCATTGGAAGGAAAAATAGCAAAGAAACAATGAGCCACCACAACCCCTCAATAACAGATCTCACCAACTCAGAATGGCAGAGATTACCAGAAGAACAATTCAGATCTGTAATACTAGAAACAATACAGGATTTTAGGAAAGAATGTAAGGAGAGTTGGAAAGAAATAAAGGAACAAATAAACAAAGAATCTGATGAACTGAAAAGGAACCAAAGAGAAGCATTGAAGGACATGAAAGATGCAATAACTGAAATGAAGGCATCAATACAAACTATAAAGAATAGATTAGACCACATGGAAAATAGAATATCAATCTTAGAAGACAACCATTCCTAGAATGAATCCATAGTACAAAATTTAGAAAAAAAATTCAACAGTATGAATTGGACATCGAAGAGATCTGGGCCAATTTTAAAAGAGCTAACCAAGAATAAAAGGCATAGAAGAGGGATTAGAAGTTAAAACTTATGGAATGCACAATCTTTTCAAAGAAGTAATATCATATCAGAGAATTTTCCAAACATAGAAAGAGAAGTTGACACACAGGTACAGGAAACATATAGAACTCCCTTGAGACAAGACCAAAGAAGAGGTTCACCATGCCACGTAATAATCAAGTTGACTAATGTAGAGGCTAAGGAAAGAATTCTAATGGCAACAAAAGTAAAAGGCCAAGTGACATTTAGAGGAAAACCAATTAGAACCACTCCGGATCTCCCAAATCAAGTCATGAAAGCCAGGAGGGGCTGGAGTAACATATTCCAAACTCTGAAAGAAAATAACTTGAAGCCAAGATTCTCATACCCAGCAAAACTCTCTCTCAAAATTGATGGGGATATAAAAATCTTCCATGACAAACAGAAACTGAAAGAATTTATGTCTTCCAAACCAGCACTAGAGAAAATACTCAATGAGAACAAGTAAACGTCAGAACCAGAGAAACAATAATTTCTAGGAAGCAAACAACTAAGCAAAGAAGAATAAACACCACTGAAAACAGAAGTCAAAACTCAAAATGTTAGGAGTCAAAAACCATCTCTCAATAATCACACTGAATATAAATGGTCTCAACTCCCCAATAAAAAGTCACAAGGTGGAATGGATCAAAACCCAGAATCCATCTGTATGTTGCCTTCAAGAAGCATACCTTACAAGCAAAGATTCCCACAAACTAAAGGTGAAGGGCTGGAGTAAGGTAATCCATGCCAATGGAACCTGAAGAAAAGAAGGAGTAGTAACCATGATATCAGACAAATTAGACTTCAAGCCTAAGCTTATCAGAAGAGACAAAGCAGGTCATTTTTTTATTAGTAAAAATAACAATCCAGCAAGAGGAAATAACAATTATCAACATCTATGCCCCAAATGCAGGTGCAGCCACTTTCAGAAAACAAACTCTGTATGATATAAAGACACACATAGATCCCAATACACTATATGGGGAGACTTCAATACTCCTTTCATATCTCTAGACTGATCTTCTAAACAAGGGTCAATAGAGATACCGCAGACATAAAGAATACCATAAACCAAATGGACCTATTAGACACATATAGACTTTTTGACCCAACTACAGCTGAATTCACATTTTTCTCAGCTGCACATGGAACTTTCTCCAAAATAGATCACATTCTGGGCCACAAAGCGAGCACTAGCAAATTAAAAAAATGTAACATCATTCCCTGCATCTTTTCAGACCACAGTGGAGTGAAACTATAAATAAACTCTAAGACCCAAAGTAACCATGTAAACACATGGAGACTGAACACCACATTGCTGAATGAGGATTGGGTCATAGAATAAGTTAGGAGAGAAATTAAAAAATTCGTAGAAACCAATGAAAACAGACACAACATATCAAAACCTTTGGGACACTTTGAAGGCAGTACTAAGAGGAAAATTTATACCACTGAGTGCCCACATTAGAAGAACAGAAAATCACCAAATAAATAACCTAATGAGACAGCTCAAACCACTCAAAAAAAAAAAAAACAGTCCAATCCCAAAGCTAGTAGAAGACAGGAAATTATAAAAATCAGAGCAGAAATTAATGAAGTAGAGAATAAAAAGATAATACAGAAAATCATCAAAACCAAAAGCTGGTTTCTTGAAAAAATCAACAAATAGATAAACCATTGGCCAACCTAACCAAAAAAAGAGAGAATCAACCCAAATTACCAAAATAAGAGAAGAAAAAGTGATATCACCACTCACAGTGTGGACATACAGAGTATCATCAGAAACTATTTTGAAAAACCATCCTCCAACAAAATGGAAAATCGAGAAGAAGTTGACAAATTTATAAACACATAGAACCTTCCTAAATTGAGTCAAGAAGATATAGAAAACTTAAACTGACCAATAGCAATCAAAGAGATAGAAACAGCAATAAACAGTTTACCATCAAACAAAAGTCCAGGGCCAGATGGTTTTCCAAGTGAATTTTATAAAACCTTTATAGAAGAACTAATTCAAATACTCCTCAATCTATTCCATGAAATAGAAAGAAATGGGACGCTCCCAAACATATTCTATGAAGCTAACATCACATTAATACAAAAGCCAAATAAAGACAGCTCAAGAAAAGAAAACTATAGGCCTATATCATTGATGAACTTAGACTCAACACTGCTAAACAAAATACTAGCAATGCACATTCAGAACGACATCAAGAAAATTATACACCATGACCAAGTCAGATTGATTCCAGGGATGCAAGGCTGGTTCAACATATGAGAAACAATCCATGTAATTCACCACATAAACAGAATCGGACAAAAATCACATGATCATCTCAATTGATGCTGAAAAAGTATTTGACAAGATCCAACACCTATTCATTCTAAAAGTACTGCAGAGAATAGGAATAGAAGGAAAGTACCTCAACATCATAAAGGCAATATACAATAGGCCCACAGCCAACATCATATGAAATGGAGAAAAACTGCAAGAGTTCCCACTAAAAACAGAAACAAGACAAGAATGTCCATTATCACCTCTTCTGTTCAATATAGTACTTGAGACTCTAGCCAGAGCAATAAGGCAACAGAAGGAAAGCAAAGGAGTAAAAATAGGGAAAGAAGAACTAAAACTATCCCTTTTTGTAGATGACATGATACTATACTGAGAAGACCCAACAAAGTCAACCAAAAAACATATATAACTGATCAACAAATTCAGCAAAGTGTCTGGATACAAAACCAATCTTAAAAAATCAGAAGCTTTTCTGTATGCCAACCATAAATCCACAGAAAAAGTAAACTAGAAAACAATTATACTCACAATAGCACCCCCAAAAATAAAATACTTAGGGATAAACCTAACTAAAGAGGTAAAAGACCTCTATAAGGAAAACTAAAAAGTTGAAAAAAGAAATTGATGAAGACCTTAGAAGATGGAAAGATCTAACATTCTCTTGGATAGACAGAATAAATATCAAAATGACCATCCTCCCAAAAGTGATCTACAGATTCAATGCAATACCCATGAAATACCCTTGGTAGGTCACTCCTCACAGACATAGAAAAACCAGTCCTTAAGTTCATTTGGAACAACAAAAAGCCCAGAATAGCCAAAATAGTTCTTAGCAACAAGAACCATGCAGGAGGTATCAGAATACCTGACATCAAACTCTACTACAAAGCCACAGTAATAAAAACAGCATGGTATTGGCACAAAAACAGACACATAGACCAGTGGAGCAGAATAGAAGACTCAGAAACAGACCCACGTGCTTACAGTCAATTGATTTTTTACAAAGGAGCCAAAAATATACACTGGAAAAAAGATAGCTTCTTTAACCAATGGAGTTGGAAAAACTGGTTAACCATATGCAGGAAAATGGAAATAAACCCACTTTCTCACCCTGCACAAGAGTCAACTCAAGGTGGATCAAAGACTTGGAAGTTAGGCCAGAGACCTTGCAGCTTCTTGAAGAGGGCATAGGACCAACACTTCACCAGGCACAGGTAAAACCTTTCTCAACAAGTCCCCAAAAGCACAAGCAACTCAAAGGAAGATCAATACCTGGGATTGCATTAAACTGAAGAGCTCTGTACAGCAAAGGAAACTATCAAGAACCTTAACAGAGAGCCCACAGAGTGGGAGAAAATATTTGTCAGCTACTCTTCTGATAGAGGTCTAATATCTAGGATATACAGGGAACTCAAGAAAATCACAGCTAAAGAAAACAAATAGCCCAATTAAAAAATGAGCAAAGGATCTAAATAGACACTTCACAAAAGAAGAAATACAAATGGCCAATAAATGTATGAGGAAATGTTCCACATCATTAGCAATCAGAGAGATGCAAATCAAAACTACCTTGAGATTTCACCTAACTCCAATCAGAATTGCGATCATCAAGAACACGAACAACAACAAATGCTGGTGAGGGTGTGGAGAAGTGGGAACCCTAATACATTGTTGGTGGGATTGCAAATTAGTGCAACCACTTTGGAAAACAGTATGGAGGATCCTCAGACGAATGGGAATGAACCTACCATATGATCCAGCAATACCACTTCTGGGTATCTTCCCAAAAGAATGGAAACCAATCTATCAGAACAAGGCATGTGTATCTATGTTTATAGCTGCACAGTTCACAATTGCCAGACTATGGAACCAGCCAAGATGTCCATCGACAAAAGACTGGATTACAAAACTATGGGATATGTACAAAATGGGATTTTACTCAGTCATAAAGAACAAAATCATGTTATTTGCCAGGAAATGAATGCAACTGGAAAACATTATGTTAAGTGAGATTAGCCAGTCACAAAGAGTAAAAATGCATATGTTCTCCCTAATATGCAGATGGTAGGGAGAAGATGGGGCATAAGAGGGTCTTCAGATGAAAAAGGAGAGACCCTCAATAAGCAAAGAATTTGACTTAACCAAAGGGGATAGACAATGGGGACGGGGAGACACCCTAATGCACATGATGCACTTTCACAGTTATATCAAGGTCAGTCACTGAACTGAACTTCAGAAAGAGGAAGGGCAAGGGAGTGGGGTGGGAATTGGGGAAAGGGTTAAATGATAAACGTGTGCATATATGCCTTTATCAGTTGATACCTAATAAAGATGTATGTTTACAATGCACCAATTATTATATAAAAAATAAATAAAATAAAATACTTAGAAATAAATTTAGCTAGGTAAGTAAATTACCTCTACTGTGAAAATTACAAAACTCTGATTAAATAAACACACATACACACACACAGAATTACTTCCCATGTTCATGGATTGGAAGAATTGCTATCCAAAGCAATTTATAAGTTCAATGCAATCTTCATCACAATACCAATGAAATTCTTCACAGAACTAGGAAAATAGTACCAAGATTTATATAGAACCATAAAATACCCAAATAGACAAATTAATCTTGAGAAAAATGAACAAAGTTGGATGTATCATAGCTTTGTGAATTTAAAATATACTACAAGGCTATAGTAATCTAAACAGCATGGTATTGCCATAAAAACAGACGTACAGCCCCATGGTGTAGAATAGAGTATCCAGAAATAATGGCATGCATTTAGTGCTAACTGATTTTTGATAAAGGCATCAAAAACATACAGTGGAGAAAGAACAGCCTTATCAGTAAATAGTGCTGGGGAAACTGAATATTCACATATAGAAGACTGAGACTTGACCCCTATGTCTCACTCCATACAAAAATAAACTCAAAATGGAACAAATAATTAAATTTAAGACCTGAAGTTCTGAAACTAGTAGAAGAGAACTTATGGAAATACTTTAAGACAGTATAGGCAATGTGTTTTTAAGCACCCAAGAACACAGGAAATAAAAAAACCATAATTAGACAAATGGGATTATATCAAACTAAGAAACGTCTACATAGCAAACAGTCAATAGAGTGAAAAAGTAAACTACAGAAAGGGAAAAAATTCAAAATATGTTTTACTTACTTTTCATCTGACAAGGGATTAATATCCAGGGCATTTAGAGGGCTTTAAAAAATTCAATAACAACAACAAAAGCTAGGATAAACTAATTTAAAAATGGCAAAGGATATAAGTACATACTTCTCAAAAGAAGAACTTAAAGTGAGGAGAGAGGTAAGAAGGTGAAAGGGCGATATGATGATGGAAACAGTTCAAATGATCCTTTGTTTATATATAAAGTTATCAATGTCAATGTTAATATAATGTATGGGGAGGGGGAGATCGGAGTGTGATCTGAAGGGAAACACATAACTAATGCTGTGTGTATGTATATTTTTCTGTTTCTCTTGATGCATGGTTGCAATGCACAGATAAAATACAAAATATTAAGAAGTGACCAACAAATGTATGAAATGCTCAACTTCATTAGCAATTAGGGAAATGCAAGTCAAAACCACAATGAGATTCCATCTCATCCCAGATAGAATGGTTATCATCAAAGAGAAAAAAATAGCCAATGGTAGTGAGGACATGGAGAAATGAAAACTCATACACTGTTAGTGGTAATGTAACTTAGTATAGCCACTGTAGTGAACAGTATAGAGGGGTCTCAAGAAACAGAAACAGAAACAGATCTACCATATGATCCAGCTATCACACTTCTGAGTGTGTATTTAAATAGTGATGACTAGAGTCTGGGGAGGTTGGGGGAGAGGGGCCATAAAGAGATTAGATAATGGGTAGCCAAACACAGTGAGTTGGAAGTAATTAATCCTAGTCCTCTATAGAGCAATGTGTGAACTATAGTTAATAATAGTCTATTCATTATTTTACAAATAACTAGAAGAGAGTTCAAAGGCTCCAAACACAAAGTAATAATAAGGAGATGGAAATATTGATTACCTCAATTTGATCATTATACATTGTATATATGTATCAAATTATCACCCTGTATCCATAAATTCATATAATTAAAATAATCAATCTTTAGAAATCCCTGCACTAATGAAAACATGGGACAATCTCCTTATACTGTAGTTTCCATGGTGACAATATTCATATGACAAAAGTTCTCAATCAGCCAAGACAAGAGCTGAGATTCATTTGCATCTATTAACTTTGGGTTAAGTTCTTTTTGCATTACTAAGCAGGTGGCAACTGCTTTTGTGCTCTTTGGAATGTGAACAGTTTCTAAAATTTAAATCTCAATTGATGTTTCTCTTGTTCCTCAGTGACAGGCAGTTAACAGAAAGATGAGTTCACTTGCCAAAGGGTGATGTATTCAAGGAAGCTATGAAACATCTTTAAGAAGACATGGCCATTTTCCATGTCATTAGATAACACCCTACTGCCAACAAGTATCATTTCCATCTTGCTTACAATGGATGCCAACAATTTCCCTTCATCAAGATGATTCTCTCAAGCAGGCACAGTAATGTGAATCTATATATAAAGGAGAAATGCTAAATGAACTACAAATGAAATAGTAAAAAAAACCCAAAAAACAATACCCCAAGTCTTTGACTATGTGGGTTTCTTAAATGCTGGCTTGACTCGATTATCTATGCAAATTAAATTCTGTCAAGAAGAGAAGACCCCTCCCCTGGCCACCACTTCTTTGTACCACCTTCACAGTCCACACTCAGTTCTCCTTTAGAATGTGAATGGTTCTGGAAGAGGAGACAGGTAAGCCACATCAGTATTTTACATATCTTTTAGGAGTTAGTCAATCATACTATTTTATGAGAATTTCTCTTAATGGTAAAAGAATGAAGAGAATACAGTCTCATCCAATTGCTGGCACAGTAAGGTAAGATGAGTGTACTATGAAAAGAAGAGAGCAGATAGAGGTGAATACATGGGGGCTTTGATGAATTTCTTCTATTTTGGAACACCACTAGTGATGAACTACCTGTAAAGAAACAGTAATGGCAATATACTGCTATGCACTTTAAGACTAATTTCTTTGAAAAATATTCATTTTTACATCAATGTAAGTCTCACAAAATTCTCAGGGGGGAAGATTTTCTAAATAGCATTAATAATAGCTAAGAAATAATAAATAATGTTTATGGAGCATTTATTACCAATGACAGTATTTCACATGAATTATTTTATCATTCATTCATTTAGTTTACCTGCTCTAGGTATCTGGACTACATCAATAAGCAACATCAACAATCCAAAGTCTCTGCTTTGTGGATCTTAGTCAATAAATCAAAAACATCTTTACATAGAAGTATCTTACGTAATTTATTAGAGGTGATGATGGTGTGGGAAAAAAATGTCATTGTAGAACTAAGTAGGGAAGATTGGGAGTGAGAAGGCAAGATTTGAGAAGAAAGCTAAAGAGGTCAAGGGAAGAAGCCAAGAAGTTATCTTCAGGAAGAGCATAGCAAGCAGAGAAAGAGCCAAACAAAAACCCTAAGATGGGAATATACCTGGTGTGTTGGAAGATAGATCAGCTACTGTGGATGGAGCAAAGTGATTCCTGAGCATGGAGAATAGGAGAGGAGGAGGAAGAAGGGCTAGCTCAGGGATGGGAGGAAAGAGGGCAGGCAGCAGGACAGTGCATTTCATTTGTAATATCCTTGCTTTTATACTCTGAACAGACACATAACATGATCTAGCTTAAGTTTTATAAGACCTGGAAAGAAGTGAAGGATGATGGCCAGGGCAACCACAGGGAAAGGAGTGAGAAGTGTGTAAGTCCTGGTTATATTTAAAAGTAGAACCAGTATGACTTCCGTGGGTCATATAGAGGAAACAAGAAGGTCCACAGTAACTGGAGGGAGCAGTTGCCAGTGCTGAAGCTGATGCAGACTAAAAGTTTGGGGTGAATAGAGTCAGTTTTGGACTTTGAGATTTGTTCAACACATCTGAGTAAAGAGGTGAAACAGACAGGTGAAAACTCAAATCTGGAATTTAGGAAAGAGGCCTAGATGGGAAGCATAAATTAGGAACTACTCTCTATATACACACACTAAATGGTAAGGGCAGATACACAAGAGAATTCAGATACTGAATCCTGGGTATTCCAAAATTAAGTAGTTGGGAGGAGAAGGAATTGGCACAGGAGACTGAGAAATCAATACTGAAGTAAAAGGAAAATCAGGAATGTGTGATGTCCTGAAAGCTAAATGAAGAGTATATTAAGGAGAATGGAGAATCAGCTATGTGTGTGTTTTTTTTTTTTTACTGAATACAGAGTGATATATGTTTTATTTTATTTTCAGAGAATTAACTATGTCAAATGCTGCCTTCAAATTAAAGTAATATGAGAACTAAAAAATGGCTTTAGCAACATGGAGATAACCAATGTTTTCATCAAGGACAGTTCTAATGAGGCAAAGGATGAATGTCTCACTGCAGGATTTTAAGAGAATTCTGACTACATTGATGTCCAATATAGTATGTATTAAATAAAAATGCTATGAAAATTGAAATAGGAGGAAAATTGAGAGAGCATTTAATTTATCCTGATGCAGGGATCTGATCTGTATATTGGATGGGAAACATTGAGGCATAGTAGTTAAGGGCATGAGATATTGAGACTGTGGTCAGGCTCCACCTGGTAATGGTTTCCCATTTATTGACTATGAAATAGTAAACTCTGTGCTGCATAAGAATAGTATGGTTCCTCTATAGCTATCGTCAGTAGTACACATACAATGTGTGGCTTCCCTTTTGTGTGCATTCATTAAGACCTGAATGATAAAAATTTGTATACATGATGAAACTAACACAATGGTGCCTATGCCTGTGGATATTTAATATGAAACAAAGATGATGCAGAAGAGAGTTTTCATGAAAGCAGAAATCATGGAAGACTGGCAAAAGTAAGGGGTACTGAAAACAGTTCAAAAGTGTATGCATATTAAACAGCAATTACATTTAGAAACCACCATATGTATGCTTTTGTATAATCTTAAAATCTATCTCTTGGCAGCCTGCATATTAGTTATCTGTGAACTTAGGTTAAGCATTCTAAGAGAGTCTTCATATTCATTTCCAACTCAATGTCCAGTACCAAATTGAAAATTATGCCACTGAGATATGATATACATTTTATAAGTTTTATTACAAATATTTCCTCTGCATAAGCAATATGGAGCTTCTGACTTGATCAACATCAGGGTATTTCTGTATGAACTTGGTCCTTGAAAAATTGCTTTTTTGTTGTTGTTAATAAAAGTATCTTCCTCCGCAGAGCAAGGCTTTGGAATGAGAATCAATAGATCAATCCCAGGCACAAGCACTTTTCATTTATCCCAACCGGTAACTCTAGGTTCAAAGCTATCCATAGACTGCTGAACTGATTTGGTGAATCTCTGTCAAGGGAAAGGTTATATGATTTTTACAGTTCAGCTGGAAAACAAGCCAAGTTTATTTTCTATCTATCCTGCTAGGTAGCAACTATCTATAATGTGCAGCTTTCTATCTTTTTTAATTCCTCTGGGCTGTTTGTGAAATAGAGAACAAATGTCTGCCGTTTGACAGTTCCTTGAGGTCTCCTAAGGTAATTAAACTAGCCTTTAAGCAATATCTATCACCCTATTACAGGGTTAGGAATTACAGAACCATAGCACAGGCGCGGACTGCAGTTGTGTCTTCTGAACTTTAGCATTGCTTCTGCAATAATAGGAGAGAGAAATTAACAGTAATTACAGTCTAAATTAGTTGCATAATGCTGTATATATCCTACCAGTACATTGTATTCTGAGCAAGCAAAGAGAATGGGGACACCTAGAAATTAGGATAGTTTTTAGGTAAAGGTGCTTATTCTAATTCATGTGATAATTTGCAGTTGGTCTGGTGGTGTTCATATGCAGAATCTACATATACCTGGAACAGATTGTTTGCTCTAGTAAATTGAGAAAGTGTTTGAAACATTTGAATTTTATTTATTTTTATGAAATGGCTTGGAGAAACATTAGGACCATTTAATCCAAAGTTCACATTGTACCGAATGCTGAAGCCCAGATACTGGATTCATTTGTCTATTGATGCCTGGAATTATTCTATTTTTTAGTGTCACTCAAAGAATAAAGTCCTGACAAACCCATTGCTGTTTAGAAAAGGACTCAGGAAAGCTTACCTCTCTCTCTCTCTCTTTTTTTTCCTATTGGTGCATTGTAACCACACATCTTTGTTAGGTACAAGTTGGTAAAGGCATACATGTACACATCTCTCCTTTAACCCTTCTCCAATTCCTGTCCACTCCCTTGCCCTCCCTCTTTCTCAAGTTCAGTTTAATGACTGACTTTGATATGTTTGTGAAGGTACATCATGTGCATTAGAGTATTTCCTCCCCACCCCCATCACCTTCAGTTAAGTCAACTTCTTTGCTCATCTAAGGTTTCTCCTTCTTCATCTAGAGTCCCTCTTAAGTTCTACTTTCCCCCTAGCTTCCGGATATTAGGAGAGCATACATTTTTTTTTACTTTTTGTGACTGACTAATTTCACTTAACATAATGTTTTCCAGTTCCATCCATTTCCCTGCAAATGACATGATTTTGTTATTCTTTATGGCTCAGTAAAATTACATTGTGTACATATCCCATAGTTTTATAATTCACTCATCTGTTGATGGACATCTTGGCTGGTTCCATAGTTTGGCTATTATGAATTGTGCAGCTATAAACATAGATACATATGCATCAGTTTGATAGTTTGGTTTCCATTCTTTTGTGTAGATACCCAGAAATGGTATTGCTGGATCCTATGGTAGGTTCATTCCCATTCATCTGAGAATCCTCCATACTGTTTTCCAAAGTGGTTGGGCTAATCTGCTATCCCACCAACAAATTATTAGGGTTCCCACTTCTCCACACCCTTGCCAGCACCTGTTGTTATTTGTGTTTTTGATGATTGTCATTCTAATTGGGGTTAGGTGAAATCTCAGGTAGTTTTGATTTGCATCTCTCTGATTGCTAATGATGTAGAACATTTCCTCATACATTTATTGACCATTTGTATTTCTTCTTTTGTAAAATGTATATTTAGATCATTTGCCCATTGTTTAATTGGGCTATTTGTTTTCTTAGCTGTGAGTTTGAGTTCTCTGTATATTCTAGATAGTAGTCCTCTATTGTAGGAGTAGCTCACAAAAGTTTTCTCCCATTATGTGGGCTCTCTGTTGAGGTTCTTGATAGTTTCCTTTGCTGCAAGGAAACTCTTCAGTTTAATGCAGTCCCATGTATTGATCTTCCTTTGAGTTGCTTGTACCTTTGGGGTCTTGTTGAGAAAGTTTTCGCCTGTGCCTATGTGTTGAGGTGTTGGCCCTATGCCCTCTTCAAGTAGTTGCAAGGTTTCCGGCCTAACTTCCAGGTCTTTGATCCACCTTGAATTGACTCTTGTGCAGGGTGAGAAAGTGGGGTTTATTTCCATTTTTATAGATATGGTTAACCAGTTTTGTCAGTACCATTTGTTGAAGAAGCTGTCTTTTCTCCAATGTATGTTTTTGGCTCTTTTGTCAAAAATCAACTGACTATAAGTATGTGGGTTTGTTTCTGAGTCTTCTATTTTGCTCCATTAGTCTACATTTCTGTTTTTGTGCCAAAACTATGTTGTTTTTGTTTTTGTTTGTTTAATCATTATAGCTTTGTAGTATAGTTTGAAGTCAGATATTGTGGTGTCTCTTGCATGGTTCTTGATGCTAAGAACTACTATGGCTATTCTGGGCTTTTGTTGTTCCAAATGAATTTAAGGACTGATTTTTCTATCTCTGTGAGGACTGACCTTGCTAACTTAATGGTTATCACATTGAATCTGTAGATAACTTTTGTGAAAATGGTCATTTTAATGACATTTATTCTGCCTATCCAAAAGCATAGAAGATCTTTCCATCTTCTAAGGTCTTCATTGATTTCTTTTTTCAACTTTTTATAGTTTTCCTTATAGAGGACTTTTACCTCCTTGGTTAGGTTTTTTCCTAAGTATTTTAGTTTTGGGAGTGCTATTGTGAGTGAAATTGTTTTCTGAATTTCTTTTTCAGTGTATTTATGGTTGGCATACAGGAAAGCTTCTGATTTTTTAAGATTGATTTTTAATCCAGACACTTTGCTGAACTTGTTGATCAGTTCTATAAGTTTTTGGTTGGCTTTGTTTTGTTAGGGTCTTCTAAGTATAGTATTATGACATCTGCAAAAAGGTATAGTTTCAGCTCTTTTTTGTGTGTGGTACTGGAGACTGAACTCAGGGGCATTCTAGCTCCGAGCTACCCCCAGTCCTATTTTTTATTCTTTATTTTGAAACAGGGTTTCACTAAGTTGCAGAATGCCTCACTAGGTAGCTGAGGCTGGCTGCGAACCTGGATCCTCTGTTCTCAGCCTCCCAAAAGCTGGAATTACAAGCATGGGCCACCATGCCCAGCAGTTCTTCTTTTTTCTATTTTTACACTTTAATTTCCTTCTCTTGCCTTATTGCTCTGGCTAGAGTCTCAAGTACTATATTGAATAGAAGTAGTAATAATAGACATCCTTGTCTTGTTCCTGTTTTTAGTGGGAACTCTTGCAGTTTTTCTCCATTTAATATGATGTTGGCTGTGGGCCTATTCCTTCTATTCTTATTCTCTGCAGTGCTTTTAGCATTAATGGATGTTGTATTTTATCAAATGCTTTGGAGAGATGAAATAATTCAATAGCATATGTGACCTAGTGACATAGGTGATCATTCTATGTTTAGTAGCTGGAACCTAGAGAAAGTTATCTTTTTAGAGAATGATTTCCTATTTGGAGACTGACTTGACAGAACATGAACATCCTTGGTTAATGATGATGCCTGGAAAATCTTGAATTGTTTGTTCAATTCCTACATCAGAAAAATAAATTAATGGCAAGGAAGTAGATTCATTCATTTATATCTAAGTTAAGCTATGTAATGAAACAGTCTTCATATCTTCATTCCTTTTTTGCATTGAGACACTAACTCTTCAAACAATCTCAAGTCTGTGTATGTGCTCTTCCTTCTTCAATAGTTATTGGTACCTCTTTTCTAATGAGTGACCTTTTGCTCCTCAGCATTCTTTTCCTTTCTCCTTTCCAAATGTTTTTACATGGGTGAATGTTTATTGAATGAATAAATATTACTCATCTAGATAATATTCTGTGAGTTTATTTGTTTTTTGGAGCTAGGAATTTAACATAGAACCATTCTGCCCCTGAGATACACCCTCATCCATATTTATTTATCTTGAAACAGGGTCTCACTAAGTTTCTGGCAATCTCATTAAATTTCTGAGGCTGGCTTCAAACCTGCAATCTTCCTGTCTCAGCCTCCCAAGTACTGGAATTACAAGCATGTGCCACCACTCCCAGTTTCTATGAGTCCTTTACAGTGCCACACTTAGCTGTTTGTCATTTTCTAGGTCAGAGTGACAATACTTTTATGTAATATGTAGGTTGCTTATTACACAACCTCCTAATTCCTTTAATGGAAATATCGGTCTCATTAAATGGATAAAATTGCAATGTGAAAAAATCTTCCAAGCCACAAAAAATACACTTAGAGGAACTAGGGTACTCAAAACATTAATAACTTCTGGACACTAAATCAGAGATGGAATTTTTTCCTTGGCAATGCATTTGACTCTGTTTACCAAGAGACAAGCCATCAAGGAAATAAGTCTTTTATGGACCACCACTTAACATTTTCTGTTCAACTTTTAAATGGTTTTGGTATTATGCAACCATAACCATATTTACCCAAAAATTATAAGAAGCCATTTTAACAAGCAGAGATTGAAGAAGCAATACCAACTCTGAGCTTCAGGAGGAAAGCTATTTCAGCCTAGATAAACATTTTTGTGGTAAAGCAAAACAAGGTATTAAAGTGTGGAGGTGATTAGTGTTTATGTTTTGAACTCAATGTTGCAAAACTCTTCCAAACTCCATGTGGGTGGAAAAAGCTGAGGTTCAGACTGAAACAGGAACTGCAATTCTCTGCAATTCTGCACAAGAACATCTTGTTTTTCCTTTTGGAATCTGGTAAACAAGTTTTCTCCTCCAATAAATAGGCCCTGGTGACAGTGCCTTGCAGGAATTCTGCTAAAAATGTTTGAAAGCACAAACCTTCAAAAGCATACATAAATTACATTCCCCCAGAAAGTAATATTCCTGTGTTATTTATAGTCATATCCTGCTTTGTATTTCAATCTTGCTGGACTGATGTGAGGGATGAGTGGTTCCATGTTTACCTCAGTGAGAAATAGAAAAAGATGAGGATGACACTGAGCTGAATCTTAGGTTTTAAGTGGCCACCTAGAAATTGTTCCTTAGAAGCTAAATAAGTACCTTAAAGCTGTTCTCTATGCTATCTAGCATAAGCAATTAAAAATGAAAATGTTAGTCAATGTATCAGATTTTTGGTTTTATTTTGCCACAAAATATATTTGATAAAAACAAGGAGCAACAAAATTAGCTACTGTACACTGAATGGCATAACTTGCCAAAAAATATTCTTAGCATCTGTCATAGATTATTTAATTTAATCCTCACAATAACTATGATGTAGATGAGAACAAAGATTCAGAAGTTGAGGGAATAGGCATATAGGGCTATTTCATGAAAATCTGCTGAACTTTTAAAAAAAAACCTTTAAATTTCTACCGGTAAGAAATATTTTATAAAGTACAGAGGCTCCTATGAAACCAAACATAAGGAAAATGTTTTTTTCACTAAAAATGTCACAACAGTTGGAGTGAGGAAATTATGCTTGAATATTTTGCTTTATATAAAACATATATATGGAATCTTTTTAAAAGTTAGGAAGTTGATTCAGTTTTTTGAAAAGTGGAAAATTTTTATGTAAAACTTCTCTCTTTTTCCCTGATATTCTTTTTCTTCATTTAAGTATTAGCTGGCTGTTGCTGTTGTTATTGTTGTTGTTACTGTTGTTTATTTTTTCAGCATATGAAATTGAGGTTATAATTTATGAGATTGATTTCATTTAGTTGTGAAAAATAAATAACTCACACGGGTTTAGAAAGTTTATAAATAGAAAATCTGGCTTTATCACTCAACTCAGGATTCTATAGCTAACATTTATGAAAGATAATCATATTCAGTCTTTTGTAGTTAGAGATAGATGACTACATGGGTTAAAAGTATGAAAGAATTTAAGAGTCAGAATTTTGGAGACAGAGAGATCAAGAAAAGAAAAAGCGGTATTCTTTTCTCTGTGTGTGTATGTGTGTGTTCAATATGCATATTATCAAGCTATATAAACTTTAGCAGTCACAAAGTGTTATGTCAGAGATGGAACATCCCCTGAAGAGCTCATTTATTAATGTTCAGAGTTGATATAGTTAAGTCATGAGAGTTGTCATCTCATCAAGAGATTAAATCCATTGTAATGGGTTTATCTGGTCATAATTTAGGCTGATGGTGTGTGGCTGGGGGTGGATCTCTGAGGGCGTGGTCTTAGGGACTGTGCCTGTATCTTTGAATCCTCTTGTATGTTTGCTCTCTTGCTTCCAGCCTCCATAGACCCTGACCTCACATAGACCAAACCCAGAAATGCCAGAAAACTGAGTAAATAAATCTTTCTTCCTCTAAATTGTGTCATCAGGTTTTGGAGTATAGCAGTGAGAGTACTGGCCAAGACACAAAGATTGGTGTAAACTTCAGGGCACCTCTTTGGACATTTTCTTTTCTCAACGCTATCTACTATGTTCATGGGGAAAAAAAAGTGTTAAGCGATATATGTATATTGGAGGGACAAGATATTTTCCATTATTTTTCCAATATGCATATATATCTCAAACATTTTTGAAAATATATTTTTTCTAATTTACCTATAATTTTACAATCCTAAATAATACCTATTAGTATTTTCTATATTCCATCCCAGTTTATGCCTTCCCTAATAATAAAAGGCAAGTTAATAAATAATCTTTTCCTGTTAAAAAAATAATCACTTTAATACCTTAATGCATTTAAATTTAATTTACTGATTTAATCTCCTGTTGTTGGACACTTAAATAATTTTAATTCATTTATATTACATAAACATGCTCTAATAGGTAAACCTTCATATTCATATTTGTTTCCTTAGAATAATCATATATATATATTTGATTTCACATTAAAATAGCATATATACATATTTGGTTTTATTATCTATTGAAAATTACTCCCTCAAAAAGTTGAGCTATAAATTCTTATACTGTTGTATAAGAATCACCTGTACTGAACTATCCTGTTATCTAAATTCTTCATAATGGTAAAAGGGAACAGGATAGTATTTGCTTTTGATGACTGCTTTATGTATAAAACAGTCTCTACAAACTACTGCATATTTGTCAAGAGCTTGTAAGACAAAAATATATCAGAGAATATATGAGCTAGAAATTGAGTTCTGTTTCACCACTGATGCAATTACATCACCTAGTCTGCATTGCTAACAAAAGGAGAAATATGTGCGACTAGAACAGGGGTCAGCAAACTTTTTCTGTAAAGGACAGATTGTTATTTTAGGCTTTTTAGGCCATACAATTTCTCTCACTCCTACTCATCTGTACCATTGTGGTGTGAAAGCAGCCACAGAAAAAATGCCAATGAATGTGTGTGACTTTGTTTCAATAAAATTTTACTAACAAAATGTGGCTATAGGTGCACTTGCTGGCAGACTACAGTTTATCAAACTCTACAATAGAATATGGGGCTTCTCACCTGTTTATTATTAAAGCTCAGGTTGGCAAATGACGCAGTAAAATAAAACTCAAGAGAGCCAGGCATGGTGGTGCATGCTTGTAATACCAGTACTTGGGAGGCCTAGACAGGAGGATCCAGGTTCATGGCCAGCCTCAGATACTTAGGGAAGTCCTCCACAACTTAGTGAGACTCTGTTTCCAAATAAGGAATAAAGAATAGTACTGGGGATGTAGCTTGGAGGTAGAATGCCCCTCAATCCCCAGTATCTCAGGGAAAAAAAACTCAAGAGAATTACACATTATTTAATATTGGACTGTGCTTCTCTAGAGTTATAGTCTTAACAGGCTAGAAAGAAATAATGATGCCTCACCTTCTGCTTATTAGCCTACTTCCCTTTGTGTCCTACCTGAAAGCTCTTCTGGCTTTACTTCTATAGAGATAGAACTCAAAGAGCTTTCAAGAAATACCAAAGGACATTCTCAGCTCATAACCAGAAAATGCAGTTCAAAGCCCTTTCTGCCCTTCTGATGCAATTGTTTCCTTCGCTAATTTTTACTCATGTACTCATGTACACAGTTTGCAGATCTTCACTTTTTTTTTTTTTTTCACACCGGAGATTGAACCCAAAAGCATTATACTTCTGAGCTACACCCCAAGCCCTATTTTATTTTTATTCTGAAACAGGGTCTCACTAAGTTGTGGAAGGCCTCACTAAGTTGCTGATGCTAGCTTCCAACTTGCAATCCTACTGTCTCAGCCTCCTAAGCACTGGATGTTTTAGAATCTTTCCAAATTTGTCAATTATTTTACCTTCTTATCTCCACATGGATATTTTCCTCCAAGGTTTTTATTTTATTTCTTAAATGCTAATATTTTCAAATTTTGCCATTCTATTTCTCTTGGCTCTCCCTATCACAGTATGCTGGAAACACAAACTTTTGTAGAACTTAATTGATTTTAAAAAGAGATTAATAAATTTAGAAGCCTTCCCTTCTAATATCAATCATGAGGAGCATTTTTGTTGTTGTTGTTTGCTCTTTCTGTAGACATTATTGTAAAAACTGTATCTATGAAATCCACTACTGCCTGTATGAGCTATAGAACTATAGGACCCAATCATATCTTTCAAAGATTTATAGGTTACTTAAAACAGTGACATTAGTAAGATGGTAGAATAGGAGTTTCTAAAACTGTCCCTCACAGAAACATCAGCCATGCTCTGAACTGCCTTTACAAGAGCTAAAGAGCCCAGGTGATAGATTATAGCATCTTTGTGGAGCACAGAAATAAAAAAAAAAAAGATGCACTGAATATAGTGAGAAGGACAGTTTTATAATATGTGCCATTCCTCTCTGAAGCCCATGCCATATACGGCATAAAGTTAGATATGCTTATATGGTGCAAGGAGAGTGAAGTGAGCACTGTCTTGAGGATGCTGGCAACAAGCCCATCCCATTGAATTCCAGTGCCAGGCTGGTTCCCCAAACCTTTATGGACCCAAACTCCCCTACAGACCAGGTTCTAGGTCTATTTTAGTGCCAAGTCAGCCACAACAGATCCAGGTGCAAAGCCACCAACACCAAACCAGGTACACCAATTGACACAGGTGACACAGGCTCCAGATACATTCCAAAGGACCTACATACCAGGCCAGCCTTGTGAACTTTGGCACCAGACCCACTTGACCACTAACCAAGCACCAGGCAAGCCAGCCTAAGGATTCTAGTTGCAAAAACTACCCAAAAACCCTGCCGGTCAGTCTTCCCAGAATCTCTGAATGGGCTGACTGGTCAAAGACATTCACTTCCAAAACCAGTCTATAAAGGTAGAAGATGTGTCTATTTCTTCAAGTGCATATACACCAGAGTAAGGCCACAAGGATCACAAATAATCAGGGAAGCATGATATCACTGAAGAAATAAAAGAAAGTAGTAGGAACCAACCCTAAAGAAATGAAGCTCTATGAAGTGCCTGACAAAGAATTCAAGATAATCTAATCATCTGAAAGAAGTTTAATGAGCTACAAATGAAAATATGTACAACTAAATGTAATCAAGAACAAAATACCTTAAAAATTAAAACTTAGGAGAAAAGATAGAGAGTTAGAGGGAGACAGCAAGATTCAGGAATGTTGAAAATAGGAACTCAATAACCGAGAAGTCTGCTTCTCAACAAGGGAAGAAAAGTAGTGAAAAACTCAACAATAACAACAAAAAAATGAAAGTTGAAAAGCAGCAGAATCAGAGCTATAAAAAAGAGCAGAGGACTGTAATAGCTCTCTATACGTCCCACTTGGGGAACAGAGACCAGCAGTGGCAGTGGCATTGCCATCTTAGCCAGGCAGCACCAGAGCTGGTGGCTGCTGACACCATGGTTTCCAGAGACTTAACAAAAAATTCCCACAATTCAACAACAAAGAGATTACAATATTGATCTGCAATAAATGCAAGAAGGAGAATTTTGAATTTTGATCTTCAATATGATGAAAGAAAATATACAGGAAATGAAGGAGGAAATTGTGACTTTTAATGAAATGAAGGAGTCAATAAATGAATTGAAGACAGCAATAGAAACCAATTCTGTAAGGCTAGAACACAAGAAAAACAGGGTATCACTCTTAGAAGACAGTTCATTCAAAACCAAAAGCACAGTCAACAGTATACAGAAGACATTACAACAACACAACTTAAACATCCAACAAATATGGAACAATATAAAATGTCCTAAAAGGCACTGAAGAAGGTCTAGAAGCACAAGCCAAGGGTATCAGAAACCTCTTCAGAGAAATAATTATAGAGTATTTTCCAAACATAGAAAAAGACTTGGACATCCACATGCAGAAGACATACAGAACACTATTAAGACAAGATCAAAGAAGGACCTCCCCATGCCATGTAATAATCAAAACGACTAATATAGAAGCCAAGGAAAGAATCTTAAAAGCAGTAAGAACAAAATAATTGGTGACATTCAGGGGCAAAAGAACAAAAATTACTCCAGACTTCACAACCCAATCATGAATTCCAGAAGGGACTGGTATAAAGTACTCCAGAACCTGGAAGAAAACAAATTCCATCCAAAAGTGCTATACTCAGCAAAGATATCATTCAAAACTGATGGAGAAGCCGGGCGTGGTGGCGCACGCTTGTA